>LOJH01052761.1:0-12296 GCA_001685095.1 Ellobius talpinus
TTTTATTAAAATACATGATTGACAGAATACAGACAATTCTCCCGCACCACTCAGTAAGACTGCTGTATACAAAATTGAATTGCTTATTAAAACATGTTAGTTCAGGTATTTATTTTGTGTGTTTATGTATGGGTATGTGTACTTATGGGTGTGTGTGGTTTATGTGCACATGTGTATGAAGGTGTGTTCACTAGAGTCTGTGTGGAAGCCAGCAAGCGCACCAGGTGTCAGGTGTCCTACCTAGTTCCCTAAGCCATGGTCTCTTTCTCTCCTTCACCCTCGAGCCAGGCTAGCAGCCAACACACTTTAGCAATCCTCCTGCCTTTGCCACCTACAATGCTGGGTACCAGGAATGCGTGGCCGGGCCCGGTTTCTTGTGTAGCTGCTCAAGATTCGAACTCGGTTCTTCATGTTTGTGCAGCAAGAGCTCTCGCCCACTGAGCCACACCTTCCCAGCCCCATTTGTTCTGCTAACTCAAACAACAGAGAGAACAACAACCACCCAAAATGCAAATACTTCAAAGCAATTGGGTGTCATGTTAGAGCAACTTGCTGCATCATCCACCATTCTGCAGCCCAGCACAGGCAAGGTTACCCTTGCTATCCAAAGTCACTAGCGTGCAGACAGCTGCGTATGCTTCTGTTTTAAGTACAGGTTTCTGCCCCCTAAAATCTATGCACTATTGGGGCTCTACAAACTCCATATGACCATCTTTCCTGTTTTGAAGCCATTTCCTCTAAACTGAAACATTACCTCCAGGAAGGAAATAATGAATACTCGGGAGATTAACAAAACTCCCTAGGCTTTAGAAGCTCCCCAAACTTCACAAAGCCTTCCCCAGTCTTCTCTAAGTGCTACCTATTGCTGGGTGCTAACTCTGACCAGTGGCACAGCCTGTGAATTGTGCAGAGAGCTCCAGACAGGCTGTATTCATTAGCTGTAATCTGGGCTGGGCTTGGTTTTCCAGTGACGTAACTACCTCTGAGTTACTCTTGCTACCCTAAGGAATCCTAAAAACCACATTGGTTCACCAGGTTGGACTTTGGCAGAATTGTGTCTCCAGTGTGTCATGGATTCCCTACCTGGGGTGAGTGGACATGTGCCCATGTCTCCCCAGGAAAAGCAATGCAGTTCTAGCGTCAAAGTGTTTCCCTTAACATTCCTATTAACAGCAAGGTGCATCTCTCTTCCACCCACGTGACTGCTTGACACAGAATATTTGCTGCCCCTTTTCAACTTCCCAATGTCTCATTTCCTTGTGGATTTTGCTGAAATTAAGGAGAACAAACAGAGTAACAGCAGCCTGGAGACACTTTGTGGGCCCTCTGATGCTTTATGCCTATGATGGACGGTATGTAGCGTTGCAGTGATTCTGGGGAGTCACTCCGTGCTGCTGTGAGGTTTAGTCGACAGCCCTGCACAGTTACCACTCATGCACAGCTTCCAGACACGACTTCAAAGGACCAAGACTGGATCAGCACCAGCCTGCTCCCATGTCTTCCTCTAGAAACAGGCAAATGTTGCCGTATTCCCATCGTGCACACCATCTTTAAGTGACTACGATTGCACACTGTATTAGATATTTGACATTCGCTTTGTCTTAGTAGCTTGTAACAGACAATTCTAACAGACATAGGCACAAGAGTCTGGCATACAGCTCTGACTCAGGAAGCTGAGAAAGGACAGGGAGAGGTGTCACCGGCACGGCACAGTCTGCCAAAGCCTTACTAGGCGTGGAACACAGACACTCAGGGCACTGAAGACGAGAGTCCAGTGTCTAATGACACCATGTCCAGTGGGTTCAGCATGACAGGAAGGAAGCCAGAATGACTTTGATTATCAGTTCAAAACAGGTCCATGAAATCATGGCTCAAAAAAAAATTAACAGCCCGTTGTGGCAGCACATACCTGTAATCTAAGCATTATGGAGGCAGAGGCAAGGACAGCCTGGGCTATATAAGGTCCCATTTAAAAAAAAATCAAAAGAAAGTTAACTGTTTTAAATGGAAAGTAGCTCAAATGAGATAGGAAAAAATTTTGAACAAGGAAATAAATATTACCATAAATGTCAGAGACCGTGCAAGAAATCAACTTTTTTAACCTGTCATACCAACCCAGTGCCTATGTGGGCAGGGAGCTGACAGGCCAGAGGTGGAAAAAATGTGTGCAGATGCATCAAGAACACCCTATGGAAATTAGATTGGCTATTTTTCAAAACTGACAGGAAGAATTTAAGAAGAAATTTTTCTTCTGGTTCACATTTTCAGAAAATTTCAGCCCACGGTGGCAGGGAGGGCACAGGGGGGCAGCTGGACCACAGTGGTGGAAACCAGGAAGAAAGAGCTGTTAAGCAGGTGTTGGCAGCACTGGGTCTCTGACCTTCAAAAGTCCACCCTGTAGAGGACCCACTTCCACCAGCTAGGTTCCACCTCTTAAAGGTGAAGAGCCTTCTTAAATAGCCAGAGCCATCGGAGAAACCCAGATGAGAAATGGGAGCATGTTGCAGATTCCAACAGTAAGAATTTGTGGAGGCCTCGGGATGGCTGGTGCAGAGAAAGCAAGGAGTTCTGGGATATGTGCCCTTTCCTTCAATAGCCCTACCCAGCTATAACCTGGACAGCGACCTGACCCAGTGGGAAAATGTCTCTGGTGATGTGATGGCAGTACTTCTATAAGTCATTTTTAACGTCTTCATGAAAGAAGAATAACATGAAGTAAGAGCTATAATACAGTTGTTTGTTGTAGCCTAAGTGATGCTCAACTGGTTCCTGCCATTTTCTTTATCAAAGGTAAATACTAGATAAAAGGGCCAAATGTAGCAAAAAAATTAATAATAGTATTTTCTCATTTATGAGCTTTAATGATTTGTTACATAACTCCCAGTTGCCATGGAGCCCCTGGAAGAACTTCAGTGAGTGAAGAAGACACTGTGGTCTTTGTCTATGTGGAACCTGGATTCTAGCTGAATGAAAACCAAAGGGAAACCGGCAGCTCCTTAATGCAATCACACACAAATGCTCCACGGTTAGCAAAGACATTTTTCTATCTATCACTCTTTCACCAGCCTTGAAGTGCTGGAGATTCTTTTTATTAATAGAGATGCCAGATTTCTCTACAGTGTCCAACGGATGACGAGGAAATAGCAGTAGAAGACTTCCTCGGCTGTGCTGCAGACCCCACAAGCAGGGAGATCAGGTTCTGAAATACCTCAGGCCTTTCTAGGGTAGCTGGAGAGAGCACGGGGAAGTTCCCTGTTTTAGAATGTTCATAAAGGTTTTATGAATTCCAAAAGTAGTGTGTGTAATATGTCTAGCGATGCAGGCACAATGCTGTGGGATTGTAATTACATCCCAGTTGAGGTCTTTGTGCACATGACTTAATCCAGATATGTAGTCTTCTGTGTCATTCATGCCTTGACTCTTGTCCAAAGCCTCTGGGAAAAAGGGTCTCAATTTACTTCTTCCCAGAAATCTCAGAGGCATATGGAACCACAGACTTACCCTCAAGTTTCTACTAAGTTTCTCTAGCTCCTGTGATATCCCAGGAAAAGGTTAGTGGCACCAAGATTGAGTAGCATCTTTACAGGTGGAGAAAAGACAGCAACATCAGGGACACAGGTGTAAAAAGGTGTCTTGGTTTTCAAAAGAAATAGAAAGAGCAAAAGGAAAAGAGAATGCAGTTCAGAAACTGGTGTTGTTGATTCAAGTCGACATTAAATTTTAATATGGGAATTGAATAATTTGAACTTGCTTCCTAGGAACCTAATTAACATTGTTTTCCTCAGACAGTCTTAGTTCTGGAAGGCACCACAGATAGGAAGTAGCAAGCTCAAGAAATGTTTTTACTGTTCAGAGTTGAAGTTGAAAGAAGATGGAAATGAATAGCCGTCCAGTGCACTGGCTGGAAACTCGCATTTGGGTTTTGATAAAGTGTTGATTAATGGCTCCTAGTCAACATGAAAGAAGATCTGTACAAGTTGCAGAAAGTTTTTATCATTCTCAATGACATCTATCAATGTCAAGTGCAATTGGAGAATTCTGGCTCAATGGAAGCTTATGTAAGTACAGTTGGAGGACTATAGTTAGCCACGAGGTCAAACTATTGCAACTTGATGTGATTAACCAATGGCACAGGACTCTCGGCTGTGGTATTAAGAGGTACAGTGTCCCAGCCACAGTGTGAGCAGGGAGCGGAGTGACAGATTTAGTAATCAAGCTCATTTGATTTATTTGTGTTGATAAGAAAACAGAGGCCGTCAGTCAGGTGATGCAGCCCTACAATGCCAGCACTTAGGAGGCAGAGGCAGAAGAACCACAAGTCCAAAGGCTGAGGAGAGAGCTCAATGGTCAAGTGCATCCCTATCATGTGTAAAGACCCTGGGTTTGATCTCTACAACAAAAAGCAAAATGAGGGGCTAGGGAGATGTTCTGGAAGTCAAGTGCTCACTGCACAAGAATGAGGACCTGAGTTCAGACCCCCAGAAACACATAAAATCCAGACTCAGTAGCCTGCAGCCGGAATCCTAGCTTTCCTCTGTTGAGATAAAAGGAAAAGACAAGGGAATTCACAGCATTCCAGGAAGTTTGAAAGAAAAAGGGCCCCAAAGGCTCATAGGGAGTGGCACTATTAGGAGGTATGGCCTTCTTAGAGTAGGTGTGGTCTTGTTGAAGGAAGTGTGTTACCAGGGGTGGGCTTTGAGTTTCAAATGCTCAAGCTAGGCCCAGGGTCTTGCTCTTCCTGCTGCTTGGGAATCCAGATGTAGAACTCTTAGCTACCTCTCCAGCACTGTGTCTGCCTGCATGCTGCATACTTCCTGCCATGATGATAATGGACTAAACCTCTGAGCTGTAAGACAGCCCTAATTAAATGTTTTCCTTTATAAGAGTTGTTGTGGTCATGGTATCTCTTCACAGCAATAGAAACTCTAGCTAAGGCAGTCTCTTAGGTCAGTAACAGCATACTCAGCAGTAATGAGACCCCTTTTCAAACAAGGTAGGACGAGGATTGACAACCAAAGTTGTCCTCTGACCTCCACATGTATACTATGGTGTGTGAATACCTGTACTTACACATATGAACACACAGATACACACACAACATAGAAAGTCACACACATGTACCACAGACACACAAATGCATCATAGTCATACACACACGAACAATAGATGCATACACACACAACACACACGGCACACTCACGTACACTATAGATACACACACACAGCAGACATTAACAGACATGTACCACAGACACACACACATGCCCATACACACCACACACACATGCTTTATAGTCACACACACACATAAACAACAGACACACATACAAAAATAGACACACGCACATGCACATTCACATACACCATAAACACACCACATACACACACAAATACACACCATAGACATACATATTTAACATACACAGAAACACATGCACACATAAACTCACAACCCACGCATATACACACTTATGCCACACACACACACACACACACACACCTAGGGCATTTGGCATGGTGGACTGGAGTCGTCCTTCCTGCGCCTTCTCCTCCAGACACCCTTCTAACGTTCACAGCCTCACAGCTGTGCAGGGTCTTCACAGTAAACCCCATGCTCTGTGCTGCTCAGGCCCTAGCTCAAACATCTGCCTCTGAAGTGAGAATTTTTAAGAGAGACTGCCAAAGGAGATACTTTCAAAAATGAAAAAAATAGCAATTAGTCTGGGAAATAAGTTACAGGAGAAAGGAATGAAAAAAAAATCTCAATAAAGCCAAGGCTTGAGTAAAACTCCAAAGACCATGAGAACTTACTTCAACTATTTGAAAGAAGGAATATTGGAGTCATTCTGGGTAAATGAGGACTACTGGGCAGATTTGATGCTCTATACAGGGGAGTGCTCATATATTATGTCAATCCTCAGGTATAACCAGACCACTTCCACTTTAGTTAGAGGGCATTTTCCTATCATCACAGCAATTCAAAACTCTAATGGCTTCTTTTGAAGGATTAAGTTCTTTATAAGCTAAAATATTTGTTCCACTCATCAAGAAGATTAAGGGGGAGCTGAAGAGAGAGTTTAGTCCATAAAGTGCTTGCCATATAAGCATAAGGGCTTAAGTTCAATTCCCAGGACCTCCATAAGGAATTATTTTGTAATCCCAGCATGAGTCAGACAGATCCCTGAGGCTCACTGGCAGACCATCACTGCCTGCTTGGTGAGCTCCAGGCCAAGTGAGAGATTCTGCCTCAAAAACCAAAGTGGACTGGATGGCCCTTGAGAAATGATCCTTGAGAAAGAGACCTCTTCTCCACATACGTGCATACATGTAAACCCACAGAAATATGTGCAAACAAACCCACAGATATATAAAGAATTATATGGAAGGGGTTCCATTAAGTGAAGTTAGAACCCATAGAACTATTCCTAGATATCATATAATTCCAGGGGATGCTGTTTGCACTCATTTAAGAAATTATAAAATACCACTATAAATCAGAAGAGTGCTCTGCTGTCAAGTTCTCCATAACTCTAGCAGCAGAGGCAGCTATCCATGTAACTATGATGCTAAACATCTAGACAATTGCTTAATGGATGCCACCAATTTCAGAATAATTCCATACAAGAGAAGACAGACACCTCATTTTTATCCTTGCCCATAAGATCTGCAGCCTGAAGCGTCAGCTAACTCAGCAAACATGCATGTTTATTCTCCTGGGTTTGAATGTTTTCTTCCAGCAGCACTGTTAAGAACATATTTATTCACAAGCTCCCAGTAAAGTCTGTCTACTCTTGGGTATAACTTCATAAACTTTTTACACTCATAGCTTTTTCTGCAGGAGAACTGTTTATGCGACCCTAGTTATACAGGCATGATGGTAGGAGAACAAATAGCAACACAGATATGTAATAGGAACATAAAACAAAACATTTGTGAATAAGTCATGACGATGTTTATCTTAAATAAATTCCTCAGTTATCCATATGAGTTTTACTATTTATTAAAACAAGTGCAACTTGTCATACTAATGAGATGGATGCTTTATTTTTACACAGAGAATTAAATCTTGACTGAATATTTGATAACGAGGGATGCAGAGTACCTTCATTTCTCAGATTTGATTGACGGCTTGATGTGATAACTGTCAATGTTGAGAGTCCTGCTTTGCATAAATACATAGTACAAAATGGCAGAAGTATGTTTAGGGCCATCCAAGAAACTGTTGAAAGCTCTGTCTTAATTTAGAGCCAAAATTCATTTCATGATTTTTTTAATGAAATGCAAGTTGTGACTCAAACAGCAATACTTAAAACCAAACATTCCAACACAATGCAACACAAAGACATGACCATTTCATACTGACCCGATGAATAATGCTAAGAAATGCTAAGAAAATATTAAGTCTTTTTTTCCGGTGAGATCACAAAAGTTTGTATGTGCGGTAAAAACACTGCAGCTCCTAAGATAGTCTCAGACCTGAACTGATAAGTCTTAGGCAGCCCTCATGGGCACTGTGCGGTGTGACCTCATGCACGGTGCAGTGCCCATGTCGTTTGCGCAGAACCAAGCGGCAGAGAACTCCTAGAGGCCAACATGGATGAGTGCTGTGACATACCTCCAACCTATTATACTTTAGTTCCAACTAGTTTGGGTCATTTATTCCACATTCTTAAAGGTTTTACTGTCACCAAATTTCTCGTAACTCTACTTTTACTCAACTGACACAGGGACAGAGATGGGTACAGGAATGGGGATGGGGGCATGGCCTCCAGACAGAGAAGCTGAGTCCAGGGTAGCAGTGGGGATGGGGGTATGGCTGCCAGTTAGAGAAGCTGAGTCCAGGGTAGCAGTGGGGATGGGGCCATGGTCGCCAGTTAGAGAAGCTGAGTCCAGGGTTACCAGGGAGCAGAATCAATCATGGCAGCCTCTGCACAGCTGTCGTTCACATTTCTGAGTTATTTAAGCCAGAGTTGCTGGACATGCTTCTTATTGATCCTATACAGAGTTGCTGCCCAGAAGGACCTGCCCTATTCCCGTTGTTCCAACATAATTTCTAATACCGCTCCCTTGACTCGCAAGTATAGTGCGAATTCTAATCGATCTTAATAATAAAAACCCAGAGTTAGCTATTTGGGGTGTGAGCTGAAAGATCAGAGAAGCAGAGTAGCCAGTCACTAGTTCTTACCTCTTCAAAATCCTCAGACAGAATGGGTATCCTGTCTCTACAGTCCTCAGACTGAATCCCCTGGGCTCCTGTCTCCTCCGGCCTTACATTCCTCTCTCTGCCCAGCCATATCCCTTCCTGTCTCCATCTCCCTAGTGCTGACATTAAAGGTGTAAAGCTCCCAAATACTGGGATTAAAGGTGTGCACCACCACCACCACCCAGCCTCTATGGCTAACTGGTGGCTTTGCTCTGCACTCTGATCTTCAGGCAAGCTTTGTTAGACTACAAACAAAATATCACCACACACAGGAGTACCAGCTTGAGTAAGAAATTATGTGATCCTCCACCTTCTAGATGTTCCATGCTGTAGCTTGTGTAATACAAAGAAAGACGCTTAAAAAGTGCCAAGTAATTTCAAACGAACAAGACACCTTATTGATGATCATTAACATTGCTTAAGTACCTTTAATACAAAGCAAATTAAACTCACCACCTGAACAAAACACCAGGTTCTGCGGAAATGAGGCGAAAACACTCCCAAGACAAAAGGCATAGGAAACATTTTATAAGATTTCTTTTTAATAATAGTGTGTGTGAACGAGGTCAGAGGATAAATTTTGGGAACCCCTTTTCTCCTTCCATTATGGGTTCCAGGATTGAACTCAGGGCATCAGCCTTGCATAGCAAACAGTTTTACCCACTGGCCCATCTTGCTAGTCCAGGGAGATTTTCAACCGAAAACTGGCTGTGATGTCCGCATTCTAACTAGAACAGAGGGCACATTCATAGTCATGTTTATTCATCAGCTCATTGACTCACCTAACAACAGGAACAGAAGTACAAACTGGCCGGAAAACACCGTGTTATGTAGGCAATAAAGCAGGGGTAGTGGGATATCAGGCTAGATATCCCTATGTCAACACTCCGTTTTGTTGTTAAGAATAGAAACTGAAGTGGAAGGAAAATAAGAGCGAATCGGTTTTCCAGGGTGTTTTACATATTATTGTTAGCACATATGATGGACTGTAACCATCTTAAACAGAAATGGTTTGTCCCTCGGTGGCTTTGTTCATTCAGGTTATGCATTTTTTCTTACTGCTTTTCCTGCCTGGGGATTTATGGTTTAACAGACTGTAATGGGCCAGATAAAGCCATTCATCATGCAGGCTTAATGTAGGATAGGAAATTTAACTTGGTGAGCATGATATATAAATATTGGTCTTTTTGGGAACATGCAGAGCATATTTAACTGAGGACAAAAATGCATGCTATATACTATGCCCAGCAGATTTCTCAGGTCTGAGGAAGAAGAGAAGACGCTTCCAGAAGTTTCCGAGACTCCTGGCGTGTGTTCTAGCCTTCCCAGCCCTAATCGTTTCAGGCATTTTCATTCCAGAACATTCTCCATTTATATCAATGTGTACACTTCCCTGCCTGTCATCTGCATTTCACAGGCAATGGATACGAGCATCTGCCCGTGTTGTATGGCATTATCCATGCGGCAGACCAACCACCATCTTTGATCATCACAGCTGGGCTTTCTGATTGTTGGCGATGAAGGTGAGAGCAAGGAGGGTCTTTGGGCCCTCACCTGAGTCTCCAGCCATGCCTCCCAGTCGATTGTACACAAATCTGCCTTACTAGCATACACATCGAGGTCTCAGGGAGGGGCTAGAGCACAAGAGCTGAAGAAGACAACGGGAAGGGACTCCATCTGCACAGCCACAGGGGAGCCTTCATCCGTGGTGGGCAGACTTCTCATGTGGCTGCTCTAATGTCACCCTCGCTCCTGCTGGAGACCCCTGACCCATGCTCTGCAAATAAGACTGATGAATTCATTAGTCACCCAGGATAAAGTTAAGTGGAATCCCACTGGGATCTTATGAGGAGGGGGTCATATTTTCCCAACACCCACCTAGAAATTCCAGAGTTGGATCTGCCTTGGTGGATTTCTTCACATAGATGTTTAGAATGTCTTTGAACACAACGGTGCCAGTGAAGATGGCATTATGGGACTTTTAAACGCCCTGTCTAGACAGCTTATTCACAGACCGACAACCGTAACATATGTCAAAAGTATTTCGGAGAGTGAATGTGGCAATTGACACAGGAGCTGACTGAGCCTATATATCAGTTGCTCAAGGAAGAGAGATTGTTTTCAGGATGATTGGTCAAAGGCAATGTCTTGAGCTCTTAGCCATTGATTCCAGCATGCTGCGTGGAGCTGAGATGGAGAATGAGAAACCGGCAAGTACTGCTGCGTGTCTTCATCTAGTTACCAGCCATGCTGAGAGAGCCCAGTGCAGCTAGTCCATTCATATAATTTACGATATCGCAGGCAGTGGCTAGGAAGATGATGGCTCAGTCAGCGATGTGCTTGTCACACAATCATGAGGATCCAAGTCTCAATCCCCAGCACCCACATAAAGCCAGTCCTGGGAGCATGTGCCTGTAATCCTGATGATGGGAATCAGAGACAAGAGCATCCCTGGGGATTTCTGACCATCCAGGCTGCTGAATCGATGAGCTCCAGGTTCGGTGAGAGACCCTGCCTCAAGCAGAAAAATGTCTAATGTGAATCTCTGGCCTCCACATGCACGCATACATGTGTACACACATGTGCACACATACACACAGGGAAAATAAATATCCTGGCATAAAATATCTTAAAGAAGTAAAAAAAATGTTTGAATAAAATGGAGGGAGTATATATCTAAATGCTATAATCCTCTATAGGTTTGGGAGCTTTTCAAGTCTTGTTGCTATCTGAAGGGTTTGCCAGAGTTAATGCAGAACCCATCTATACACCCTTCTCAGAGAAGACAGCTAAACCTAAAGACTGAAGCTGTGCTGCCATGGGATGCTGTGCTGTATCTCCATTTGCTACACATTTAAGAATGTCTCATTACTAGACTCCCTTCCGTTCCACATCTTCCACAGGGCTGGACTCCGTCCACCTTACAGCTGCATGAGGTAAACACTGAAGGCTGAGGAAGCCAGAGCCCCATGTTCTCCACAAGCTCCTAGTCATCTGGCTAAGGGTAGCAGACCCACATACAGGTAGAGATGATAGGAATCCTCAGTTTTAAGCTTGTCTGACTGCTTTGCCTATCTGCAGCCATATGTACTGGATGAGGAAGTGATGTGCAAAATTATGAGAATCATTCTTCCCTTCCCGAGCTCAGAATCCAGACGATGAGATGTAAGTGTCAAGGAGCAATGAGGCAAAAATCCAGGGAGACTGAAGCGGGATGCTCAGCTCACACACTGAGAAGGTGATCTCTAAGAAGGTCGCTGGAGGATTCAGAGAAACCCTGGGACTGAAGAGTGGAAGGGATGTCAGGGGTCAGAAGGCAGCATCAGCCAGGGTAGCAGGAAAACCACAGCTAAGAAGTATGGGTGATTTTCAGAAGGCTAAATGAAAACAGGTAGAGATGTGGGTCTAGGGACACAGCCTGTGCTGTCTGAGGTGCCGAGTTCAACCCTCAGTGTCTCAAGATCAAGAACAATAAAGTAATGAACTGAAGGCTGAGGTTTAGATGTGGGTTTTCTGGAGAGAGCGAGAGAGAGAGCGAGAGCGAGAGAGATGTATGTGTAGTGTCTGTGTGTGTATGTGTAGTGTGTGTGTGTATGTATGTGTAGTGTCTCTGTGTGTGTATGTATGTGTAGTGTCTGTGTGGTGTGTGTGTATGTATAGTGTCTCTGTGTGTGTATGGATGTGTAGTGTCTGTGTGTGTATGGATGTGTAGTGTCTGTGTGTGTATGGATGTGTAGTGTCTGTGTGTGTATGGATGTGTAGTGTCTGTGTGGTGTGTACATATGTGTAGTGTCTGTGTGGTGTGTACGTATGTGTAGTGTCTGTGTGGTGTGTACGTATGTGTAGTGTCTGTGTGTGTGGTGTGTATGTATGTGTGGTGTATGTGCATGGTGTATGTGGTGTGTGTGTGCTGTGTGTATGTGTGCATATATATATATGGAGGTCAGCAGTCAATATTGTGTGTCTAAGTCCCTGTTGTTGAGATTATAGATGGTCACTGCCATGTCTGGATTTTCACATGGGTACTGGGGATCAAGCTCAGGTCCCCATGTTTGTGCACCAGGCACTTGACCTACTGACCCAGTTCCTAGCT
>LOJH01052762.1:0-11303 GCA_001685095.1 Ellobius talpinus
GTAATTTTACTATGTTAAAGTTAAAACCTTCATTTTTATTTAAACAGAAAAGGGAAAATTGTGTAGGAAGTCCTTCGTCTTTGTTTTGCTTTTATTGGTTAATGAATAAAGCTGTTTTGGCCAGTGACTTAGCAAAATAGGGCAAGGCAGGAATTCCAAGCAGATAGAGGAGGAGGACGTAGACAGATTAAGCAAAGACGCCATAAAGCCACTAGGGAAGAAAGATGTGAATTGTTAGCCGGAACCTTGCCGGTAGGCCACAAACCTCATGGTAAAATATAAAATAATAGAAGCAGTGACTTAAATAATGTAGTTTCTGTATGATTATTTCGAGTCAGGGCAGTCAGGAAACGAACTAGCAGCCTCTGCCAACACTCTGCTTGTAACTGATGCCTAGTATAGCTTATCTTCCCATGTGCAGGGCCTGAGCAAAATCCACCAGACAGCTAAAAGTTGCAGAAAATTACCTTCCCTTGGGCTCTGGGCAATGCCAGTGTAATTAGTGTAATTTCATCATAACAGGAGCGGATTAATCTGGAATCTAGGAAAGTTTGGCCACACAATCACATGACAGAAACAACACCCCTCTGTGGGAGTAGAGGTGTTAAGAGACACCAGAAACCCCACAGGAGTGGGGAAGTCAGACAGGAGGAAAAACAGAGGCCAGGCCTGGCGGTCTAGCCCTGGCCCCTCTGGGATCCCGCTGACCTTCAAAATTGAGGTTGGCCCCGCTCTGCAGAAGGACAGCAGCTGCCCGAGTCAGCCCCAGCTCAGCCATCTTCAGCAAAGCGTTGCTCACACCTTCCTGGTAGAACGGAGAGTGGGCCTTCTGCTCCAGCAGCTCGGTGAGGCCCAGGATGCGGCTCTCCTCAGCGGCAGCATAACTGCACATCGGAGGCAAAGCAGATACGGGGGGAACGCTTGGGGACCAGGCACTCTACCCTGTGTGCCCTGCCACAATCACCCACAAAAACTGCTCATGCTCCGTGAGGCAGGAGGTTTTCTTGGTCACAAGTCTGAAATGGTTCCAAAGTCATCCCTTGGCTCGGTACCAAAGGGCTGGCTCATTCCAGCTCTCTCTCACACCACCCTGGAAGTGGCCCCAAACCTTTCCTCGTCGACACCACCTACTTGGGCCTGGGGACTGCCCCACACCTTGCACCCAGCTCTGAAAACGGCCCCGCCACCTCCACCTTCAGAGCCACCCTCTCCCCACGATGCTCATCACTCGTTCTTCCCCCTAATCTCACCCACCAGACCTCTTGCAACAGGTTGGCTCCAAGATTCGACCAACGCCCGGATAAAAAAAGCTTATCTGGGTCAGCCCTCCGGAATACGCTAGGCCCCGCCAAGGGAGGGCGGCAGCGCCTTGATGCGCAGCCGCCAGCCCTGCCTCGGAGTTCTAGAAAAGTCTCGCACTGTATTTACAGAGGAGGCCTCAGTGGAAAGAGCTGATGTGGTGTAAAAGCATGGTGAGACTGACAGTGTCCGCAATTCCAGCTCAAGGTTCTCCCAATGCCCCTCCTATGCCCCACCCCACCGACCCCCTGCATCCCACACCACACTGCTGGTCTGGATGCTCGCCTGTCGCAGCGCTCCCAATACCCGGGGAACCCCGCAAAGGGCACAAGAACCACACCGGCTTCCTTCCCCAGACGCTCTCAGGGGCCTGTTGTCTGCAGAAAGCGCGCTCGGTCAGTCAGCTCGTCTCCTCCCCGCATCCGTGCACAGTGAGCAGCGCCGAGGCCCGGGTCCTCTGCCCTGCAGGACGCTGCGGGCGCACCTCGGGCTGGAGCTCGCGCTTGGAGTCACGCAACTCTCGCCGCGACAATCACAGGGGATCGCAGCCACTCACTCGTCCAGGGGCTCCTGCCGCTCCAGGTCATGGATGCCCAAGGCGCCCAGGATGGCGTCCACCAGGGGCTGGTACTCGAAGATGATCCTGCGGAAACCGTGCAGGAACGGCATGGCGACGGCCGCGCGTCCCGACTCCCACACGCCACCTCCTCCCGATCTACCGGTTCAGACCCCGCGCCGGTGCCCAGCCCTCCGCCCAGGCCGCGGTTCCGCACCGGAAGTGACCCTACCACTCCTACTTCCGATCCGCGCGGGCCTGTGAGGACGCACGTGCGGCCACAGTGCCCCCTGTTGCCCGGGAGGACCTCATGGCGTGCCTCCCACCCCCGGCTCCGCCCCACCTTACGCTAGAGGGCGTCTGAGCTCCGCTGGGGTCCGTGACCTCTTTCTCCGAGGTGACTCAGACCCTGTTCCTAGCCAGAACTGCTCCCTGCGGCCACTCCCTAAGGAAGAGCTGTAACCACCTCAGTCTCCACGCTGCATGCAGACTGCGTGACGCAATGAGGACCCTGCACTCAACTCTTCCCCACAGACACTGGGGACAATTCTTTATTCTCTGTCCCTTGCTCCCTGGCCAAACAAGCTGCCCACTTTTGCCAGCTCTCGCTGGAGAGAATCAATGAACCATCACGTGCTGGTGTGTAAAATGGCATAACCTCACCTGCCTAGGGTCCTGGACCCTGAGCTGGGAGGTGGAGATGTAGCCGGAACGGACTGTACAGGGACCAGGCGGCTTCCCCACTTCACGAATTGGAGCGGCTGCAACTTTGACTCCTGCAGCAAGGCCCTGATGATTCTAGAAGAGCAGTTATGGGGAGGTGTCAGTGTTCCTGAAGTTGCATCAAGCAAGGGCTCCAACCCCGAATTGGGGTTTGTGGTCTTTCTGCTTGGCACCTGCTATCTGCCACAGGGCAAGAGCTGGCCGACTGGGAACAAAGTTTCTTGTTTGTTTTTAAGACAGGAGCTCCTGTAGCCCAAGGTGGCCTTGAACTCGCAGAGTAGCTGAGGCTGGTCTTATATTCCGGAGCCTCCTACCTCCACCTCCCAAGTGTTGGTATCTCAGACTTGGTTCCAGGATGCCCCAGAACACCAAGTGGGCATTCAAGTCTCTTATCCAGAATGACATAGCATCTGTGTAAGTGTTACACTGCTCCTGTTGGGAACTAAATCAGCTGTGATGTGACTCTGCTCCCAACAGTGTAAGTGCCAGGTTCGTGATTATTTACTGGGTTGTTCAGGGAATAACAGCCAACAAACAAACAAACAAACGACAACAACAAAACCTGTATCAGGGGCTGGAGAGTTGGCTTGGCAATCAATGCCCTTGCAGAGGACCAAGGTTCTGTTTCCAGCAAGCCAGGGCTACATAGTGAGATCCTATTTCAAAAAAGGGGGTGGTGGTGGCTGGAGAGATGGCTCAGCAGTTATGGACCCGGGTTCAATTCCCAGCACTCGTGGGTGGCTCACAGCCATCTATCTATCTGTTACTCAAATCCCAGGGGATCTGATTCTATCTTCTGGGCATGAAAGTGGTGCCCAGACATGCATGCAGGCAAAACATCCATACATGTGAAAAAAAAAAAAACAGAGTCGCATCTGGTAGGCGGGGATGTGCTCAGTTGATAGGCTGCTTAGGTGATGCATGGAGCCTTGGGTTCCACACCCAGCAGCGTGCAGACTGGACATCGTGGCTTCCTGCTTTGGTCTGTGCCTTTGGTCCAATCACCTCTTTCTTCTTCAGCGGCTCCAGCTCTTGGATTTAGGGGCTGCCCTGATCCAGAGTGGCTTCAGTTTGCCCTCATGACATCTTCGAGACCCTTCTTCCAAATAAGGTCACTTGAAGGTCCCCAGGAGCGTCAATGGTACTCAGAAGACAGATTACAACCCCTCTGGTCCTGGCCTCAATGTCTTCATCTACAACTTGACACTCGCCTGGCTCTCAAAGTCCTAGCACCAGTGAAAGGCATCTTGATGTCACTAGTGGCTGACAGAGGGGGTAGAGCAACAAGAACTGGGCCAGCGAAATGGCTCAGAGAGTGGAGGCTTGCCACCAAGCCTCATGACCTGAGTGTGATCTCTGGGACCCTCATGGCAGAGGGAGAGAACAGACTCTACAGGTTGTCCTGGACCTCTGCACACACTGTGGCGCACGTGTAGAAAATGTACATAAATGCAAACACTTGCATACCAAACACATAAGAGTTAACTTGCGCTTATGGGGCCTTCCCTGGCTCCCAGCATTGGGCTAAACACCCTACACACTGATTCTGTTAAATCCTATTAAATAAATAACACTATTCTCTTTTGTGAGTGGGAATCTGGCTCAGAGAGGTTCCAGAGATTGCCCAATGAAGCCCAGCTGGCTAGAGACTTCCCCCTGTCTGCACACCATCCTTCAGGGGCTCAGAGTCCCTCCAGCTTCTCTGCCTCTGAGCCCTAAGAGGTCCAGACTTGCAGGAGGGAGAAACTGACCTTTGTCCCTTCACAGCCCTTAGGCATCACACAGTGGAGCCAGGCTCTACTGCTGGCCAGGGAGCCAGGCTCTACTGCTGGCCAGTCACCCAGGCTCCTGTCTTTAGAAAGTCCTATGCCCCTTGACCCCTCCTGTCAGCAAGGGCAATCCTGTTTCCTCCATCTGCCTCCCATTAAAGCTGTCACTTCACTCACAGCCCCTCCTTTCAGCTCTGACCCTTCTCTCTCTTTTTCTCACCTCTGCCCCTCCGTCTCTGCCTTACCAGACAAGCCCCATCCTGCCACCCAGCTCCAGAACTCCTCAGCCCAATGAGGGGCAAACACAACACTCAGACCCTAGAAAGGTCTGTGCCTCTTTCCTACTCCCTTGGGGAATGTAGGGGTTAGACTGAATAATGTTCATATAACCTTAATATATAAAGAACTTTCAAAATCAATAAAATGGTAAAAATGACCTACAGGATTTAGACATAGGACATGCATAGGTGGACACAGGCAGAGTCAACAAGCACAAGGAGTGACCAGCCTCTCTAGCTGTCCATCAATAGTGAGAACAACCAACGCCACACCTTTAATCTCAACACTCAGGAGACAGAGACAAGTGGACAAACCCATCCTGATCTACACATCGAGTCCCAGGCCAGCCAGAACAGCCAAATGAGACTCTGTCTAAAAATCAAAAAAAAATTTATTTTTTAATGTCTAAATAACATTATGTGTGTGCATGTGTGTGTGCCCATGTATGTGCACACTCTTGAATGCTTGCATACTCAAGCTCAAACAGACATCAGCGGACAGCTTTTGGAAGGTGGGTCCTGGGGATTGAACTCAGGTCTGCGGTCTGAGCAGCAAGTTCCTTTCTCCACTGAGCCATCTTGTTGGCCCATCCTTCTTTGTGCTTCTATGGATTTTCTCCTTTCCACAGTGGGTATGTCTTTGCCTTAGGGTTTCTATGGCTATGGAGAAATACCATGGCCATGGCAACCTTTATAAAGGAAAGCATTTAGTTAGGGCTGGCTTATAGTTCATCGGTTTAGTCCATTATCATCATGGCAGGAAGCACGGCAGTGCACGGCAGACCTGGTGCTGGAGTTCTGGATCTTCAGACAGTAGGAATAGAATTGAGTCACAGTGGAACTGGCTTGAGCTTCTGAGACCTCAAAGCCCGCCCCTAGTAACACACTTCCTCCAGCAAGGCACACCTATTCCAACAAGGCCACACCTCCTAATACTGCCACTTCTTAGTGACCAAGCATTCAAACACATGAGTCTGTGGGGGCATTTCTATTCAAATCACTGCAGTCCCACTAGAGACTTGAAGTTGACATGTGCAGGAGCTAAGGGCAGCCCTTGTGTACTCTACATCTGAGGCTGAAGGCCAATCCTACATTGTCTAGACCTTGCTCCCATTCCAGACCTCATCTAGTGACCCCAGTGCCCCTGAGCTCCGTGTTCTGGACCTGCAAGCCAGGGGTGATACAATCCTCAGTACTAGAAGGTGCCCAGGGCTTCCAGAAGATGAGAGAAAGGCCACTCACAGTCATAGTGGCCTTTGGTGACGGTGGACTGCTCCCTCATCTGTCCTTGAAAAGACACCCATGTCTGGGGCTGGAGAGATGGCTCAGCGGTTGGGAGCACTAGCTGCTTTTTCAGAGGTTCTGAGTTCAAATCCCAGCACCCACACGGCAGCTCACAACTGTCTGTAATTCCAGTTCCAGGGGACCCAACATCCATGGCAAATCACCAATGCACATAAAATAAAGATAAATTAAAAAAAGAAAAGACACCCACCCATCTCTACACACCCATCTCTACACACACACACACACTGTGTGTGTGTCATGGCCCAGGAGATAAGAGACTCCGAGAGAGGTGACCTCTGCAGGTTTAGAAGGTGAGGGGCCAGGCTGCGATGTAGGCGTAGAACCTGGCTTTACTTCCTTGGAGGCCACTCTCCATCCTGGCTTCATCTCTCTGTCCCGTTTCCCTCACACACAAGTGTGCTTTTGGGTGTTCACACTTACTCCTTCACGGGTTCTCACACACAGACATTTGCTCTTATGTCTGGTCAGACTCAATGGTGGACATGTGCACTATCTCTTCCACACAGACACGCTGGTACATGGGAATAGTCATACTCACGCTCATATTCTGTCTCTTATACACACACACACATGCACACACACACATGCACACACGCGCACACACACACAGACACATGCCCCCCTCCACACACACACACACATGCACCGGCTCACTCTCTCAGACAAAATATTTAATTCATTTCCTCTCATTGGTGCTCCCTCACCTGTGTCTGAGAAGGGCAGCTGTCAGGACAGGTGGCTCCTTGGCCCCATCCCAAGTCCGTCAGTCTTCTCACAGGAGGCTGTCTTTAGCCAGCTGTGCCCCTTAGAAGGCCCTGAGTGGGAAACGGGCAAAGGCCCCTCCCTCTCTTTCCACCCTTCCTTCCCTCCATACCCTTCCTTTGGGATTTAGTAGCCTTTCTTTCCCTCAAGTGAAGTATTTGGAAGCCATAGCTGCCACTATAGGACTGTTCCATCATGGCAGCGAGGTCTGGCCTCATTCTTCGAGCCTGTCTGGGGCCTGAGGCACTGAGCAGATGAGCTCAATCCCTTCCTGAAGTGCTGTAATGGCTCACACCCTCTGACAACCCCTTTCTTTCCCTTCTGCTTCTCCACACTTATGACTGAGTGTGCCACTGACCAGCAGGCCCAGCTCATTTGGCCCTGTTCAGCTCCAGTCCCAGTGCAGGAGACAGAGGGTCCTAATTTATAAGTTCCCTCTGTGGGGTCATAGGGGAAACTGAGGCACTGGGAGCTAAGTGAGAAGAGATTTCCTACCCTTATCCTGGGACATCTGTCCAGAGCCTTTCTCTAAGGTGAGACCCCAATCCAGCTTCAACTGCTCAGCCTTCCAGCCCCTGTAAAGAGTCTGTGGTTCTGGGTCATGGCTTAGAGCTCTGAGGGCCACTTATGGCTGAGCTGGCCCAGGCTCCGCTCCTGGTGGGCAGTCTGGGGCTGTGATGTGTACACCGAGAGGGAGCCCCACGGCCTCCTCCTCATCCCCAGACACATCACAGGCTCTGAGTGCCCCAACTGCTCCAACATAAACTGTATCCCTACGGGCCCAGAAACCCAGGAGAGCAGGAGGTGACATGCATAGAGTCACAGGGTCCCTGGCCAGGAAAGAGCAAGGATTCTTGGTGGGGATTTCCCTAGCCTTTGCTCAGCCTGAAGGCCTATCTGTCCAAGCAATGGATGAACTGGGTGATTGGATAGTATCCTCCCGACTCCAGAATCCAGGGGTGTCTTCAGAGTCTGTCAGACAAGGGTGCTGACTGACTTCCAGCCCATGTGTGGGAAACATGGCCCAGCCTGTCCCCAAAAGATCTGCCCATCCTAAATACCAAGCCACCTCCACCCCTGCGTGACTGTAGCTCTCTATGCTTTGTTCAGACTGCCCAGAGAGCTGGAGGGTATGCCCAGGACTCTGAGGTTTGCTCCACTGCTGGCAGATGAGTGGGCCCAGAGTTCTGGCCCCAGTGGTTCCTCTCATCTCAGAGGCCCACTGGTGCCTACTTGGCCTCAAACCCGGGCAGCCCTGGGGGGAGGGGGGCCCGGTGGTGTTGGTGGCACAGAGCTCAGGAGAGAGGCCTGCTGGCACTCTCTGGCTGCTAAACAAAGCCAAGAGCCAGCAAGAGGGCTTGGACCCCTGATGGGGGGTGGGAGAAGAATGGGCAGGAGCTGGGGTTAGGGGCATTTGCTCCTGGGAAGACCAGTCCTTTGTACCCTGCCCTGTTGGCAAGCTGACTCAGGGCAGGAAGGACCCATAGCCATCCGTCAGGGAGACAGAGTGGGCCCATGGCTGCCAGAGGAGGGAGCTGGGAAATCTGATCATTAAGAACCTCTCCTGGCTGTCTGGGGAACTTAATTAAATTGCTGGAGAGGGCTGGGAGAGGGCCACATCTGGAACCAATATGTAGCCTGCTGTTTTCCCTCTTCCCCTTGGCCCACGTCACTGCTGGAGCAGGGAATTCAGCAGAGCAGAAGGGAGCTGCCTCCTTAGGCACATGGGGAAGCAGAGAGGCAGGTTGGCAGGGACTGGAACCCAAGCCCACAATGACACAGAGGGACAAGGTTCAGAGAGCCTCGAAGGTGCTGAGGTGGGAAGGAGAGAGTGGTGTGGCCAGGCACACTCTGGGGTTTGGCTGTAGTCAGGAGTCGTTAAGTCTGGGCTTGAGAGTGTGGCTCAGTAGGAAGAACACTTACCGAGCATGCGTGAGGCCCGACGTTCATTCGTCAGCAATGCATAAAACCTGGTTATGGTGGTGTATACCTGTAATCCCAGCCCTTGGGAGGTGGAGACAAAAGGACCAGTTCGAGGTCAGCCTGGGCTAGAGGAGACCTTAGGAGAAAAACCCAAACAAACAAATTAAATATACATATATATATATATATGTTTTACAGGTGGGAAGACAAAGTTCCATAGAATTCCAGAAATCAATAGATCTTGGCACCAGTCCCGTGTGCAGCCAGTATTTGCCAGAGGCTTGCCCTGGCTGACACAAGGTGACACTCAGGTGTAGATTTTGTCATTCCTCTGCTATAGGGACAGAGGGAAGCAAGCTGTGATTGAACGGGGCTGGCTGTATGGATCTGATCCTGGGTCTGTCTGGATACTGTCTAGCCGTGCTCTGTGGGCCACTTCAATCGGAATGACTTCATTTAGCAGTTATTTCATGCTGGCTGGTGCCGGGCATGGGGCTGTACTCTAGGGAGTCTACAATGAATCCAGCAGGCAGTTGGCAAGAGTCAGACAGCTGGGGCTGAGGCTGTCCGGAATGTGGGCAGGAAACCCCATCGAGGGTGAACCCAAGTAACAGGGTCTCTCTCTGTCCTGTGGAGCAAGAAGGCCCAGTGCAGGTCAGTCCTCTGGAGGACAGGAATGGGTGTATAGTTGGCCAGTCTTGACTCCTGAGTCTATTCCACAATGGCCTAGGCCTCTGTTGCAGCCAGTTTCTACAGCAATCCAGGCTTACTTGCCAGTTGCCTCCCAAATCCAAGGACCACAGGACCCAGTCAGCTCTCCTATTCCCTAGGCAGAGCGCTAAGGGAGAACACATTCCCAGCCTCCTGGCGGGACACTGTCTCTGGGGTAAGCTTTGCTCCCCTCAGACCCAACACAGCTCCTAAAGGCCAGCTCCTTCTGTGTGACCTCCTTCAAATCAGCGTTGTGCCCTGCAGAGGCTCTGTCGTCAGAGGAGCACCCACATGGGACAGCTGGGGCCCTGACTTCCACATGCCAGAGAGGCTCAAACCCAGTACTGCTACTCTGTCTGGTTACCGCCCCACACTGTGATGGCTGCTCCGCCCCCTGCAGACAGAGGGCGGAGCTTGTGCATGTCCAGGGTCTCCGTGTATAAGGATGAGTTACATCCCTATACATCCCCCAGAGATTTGGAAGGGTCACTTGAGCTCTCTGGTGCAGTGGGGAAAGTAAGGCACAGCAAGACAAAGACCACAAGCAAAGAAAAAAACTGCCTGTAGCTTCTACTTGGGGGCAAGTAGGGCCAGCAGGCGCTCTGTGGGGCTGTCCCTCGCTAACCCCCCCAGCTAGTTGCCCTCCACCTAGTTCCCTTTGCTGCTTATACCCATGGCCCCTCACCTTTTGTCTCGGTTTTCCTTTAGTAGGCTCAGAGGTTCCTTTGTACGCATGCGACTGTACCCGGCAGCCCTAGAAGGCCATAGGTAGTACTGTCGATAGGCGCTGGACTTTGTGGAGCACACCCTAGGTCTCAGCTCCGGGAGGCAGAAACAGGCCAAACTCTCTATGAGTTTGAGGCTTGTTTTACATAGTGAGGCCCTGTCTCAAAATAAGCAAACACAAACAACAAAACCCCATTGATGGTTACTAAACCCAGAATTTAGAGACATTTGAGAGTGCCAGGGGAAGGGGGTAAAAAGCAGCTGGTACCGGACTGTGGATACACACCACAGGGCAGATCAGACCAGCCGCCGCCACAGCTCCTTATAACACAGCTCTCTCTCACAGAGAGATTCTCAGCAGAGGAAGACTTGAAGGACTCTGGGAAGTCAGCAGCAGCCGACAGGGGCCAAGGAGCTCCCGGCAAGATTCCACTTGACTTCAGATCTGCGCAAAGCACGTGTGCACTGAGCTGTGTTTCCTCCTGGAAGAGGAGGGACCCCTTTTGGAATCTGGAATCTAGGGGTACAGGGTTGAGTATTGAAGGCCGTAGGCAGGAAAGGGTGGGGAAGGGGAAGGTGGGGAACCTGTAGAGAGGATTGTGGATGATCAGATGGGCAAGGGTGATGGGGTGTGTTTGAGTGTTCAGGAAGCAGTTGCCAAAGCCTGCTCAAGATTCTCCAGGAGGAGCCAGGTGGTGGTGGTGCACACCTTTAATCCCAGCACTGGGGAGGCAGAGGCAGAGGCAGGCAGATCTCTGCGAGTTCGAGGTCAGCCTGGTCTACAAGAGCTAGTTCCAGGACAGGAAGGGCTGTTACACAGAGAAACCCTGTCTCAGAAAAAGGAAAAAAAAATCCCCAGGAAGGGCCCAAGGCAGTGGCCCTACCACAGGCCAGCCACATGGACCCTTGAAACAAAGAAGTCAGAGACCTCACCCCGCTCCTGTCCCAGATCCTGACAAGGTGATGATGTACAGAGTTTTAAATAAACCGTTCTCACTAACCACTCATTATCCTCTGGGAGAAAAACGATGCCTTCCCCACGAAGAGGAGGAAAAGGAAAAGGAGGAAGAAGAGGAAAAGGAAATTTCATTATTACAGATTGTTTTATTTTAAAAGTCCTCAGGCTTCGACTCTTCACAAAGACCAAGGGAGGGATTTGAGGCTGGGTCTTTCCTCAATGGTTTACTGTCCTGCAAATGAGAGAGAGAGGAGAGAGAGAGAGAGAGAGAGAGAGAGAGAGAGAGAGAG
>LOJH01052763.1:0-12296 GCA_001685095.1 Ellobius talpinus
GATGAGCAAAGAAGTCAGGACCGCGAGGGGTTGGTCCACCCACTGAGGCAGTGTTCCTGTCCTAATGGGAGCTCACCAAATCCAGCTGGACTGGGTCTGTATGAGCATGTGATCAAACTGGACTCTCTGTGGCTGACAATGGGGGCTGACTGAGAAGCCATTGATAAAGGCATTGGAACTTGTTTTTCGGCATGTTCTGGCTTTTTGGGACCCTAGTCTATATGGATGCACAGTTCCCTAGGCCTGGATGTAGGGGGGAGGAGGACCTTGGACTTCCCACAGGGCAGGGTTCCCTGCCCTATCTCAAGCTGGGTGGGAGAGGGAAGAGGGGCTGTGGGGGAGTGGGAGGGGATTGGGAGGAAGGAAGGAAGTGTAAATAAGTGAATGGAAAAACAAAAAATGAAAAAATATTTGAAAAACAAACAAAAAAAAGAAAGTAAGCTTTTACTAAACCAGATGTATATTAGTTATAGAATCAGCTGAAAAGGATTGGACATGTTCATTTACATACTTTTTAATCATTTTATAAACACTAGTGAACTTATGTTTTAAAAATCGGTATTTCTTTCTTTGTCAGTACACAGGTAAATGCTGGTATTTGTATTGAATATGGAATAATGAGAAATCTTGACACTTTGAATTAAGTTTGAAACTAAATGTTTTCAGTGCATGAGAATATATTTGACAAATCGACTTCTGGTTGCATATGCAAATTACTGCAAGGGAAAATAGGGCTAGGAATAGTGTCTAATTTCAATATAATATTGAGGAAAATATTCATTATTATGACGGGTTAATTTTCACCTTCTGTAATTCCATTTAATCAGCTGAAGGACTGTGGACATAAGAATAAGTATTAGTATTTTACACAAGAAATAGCCTCTAGCTGTACAGTTCATAGGCAGAAATTTTCTTATTCCAATTAGAAATTTTTTAGGATTTACAAAATATTTCAAGATAAAGAATGGTTTCTCTTTGCATTTTCTTAAAGCTACTTCCCTCTTTTCTTTGTCTGGTCAAAGGAGAAATAAGTTTTACCCCCACCTTTAGCTATACTTAGCCCATATTTCTCTAGAAAAAGTCTCTCATTCAGACATCTACAGTCCACTGTATGAAGGGAGGCATGATGCTATGTACTAGACATATTAACATAAAGATTTGAGATGTCCTGCCTCTGCGTGTTCATGACTAAAAGAAGATGGTAATTATAGTATCATGATCAGTATTGTTCTGAGCATCAGAGCAAGATTTCAACCATCGCTCACTTGGACATGGTTAATTCTTTATCAGAGATAGCGTAAGACTCAGTAGGTGGTATTTAAGGGTTTGAAAGTCAGGAGAATCTTAGAGTCTAACTAGCTACCTGGCCATGGATTATCAGGGCACAGACTCTCAGGAACTTCCATTTCTTCATCTCCAAAATCTATATATAGCTATACTATATTTCTTGTGGCTATAGTAATGACTTGATAAACCCATGTTTTTGGATAAGACTTTGTTTGGGGATATTTTTTGTAATTACATTTGTATTTCATAAAGTATATTTTGATCAAGCTTACCCTCCCCTAACTTCTCCTAGATCATTTCTATCCCCCTACCCTACCAACTAAGTGTTTTATCTCTCTCTTCTCTGTTCCAAAACCAAAGCAAACAAAAATGAGAATCAAAACAAACAAACAAAAAACAATATGACAAAAAAGTAAAAACAAAACAAAAAGTCAAAAAAAAAACCAAAACCAACATGGCTTTTATATTGTGTTAGCCAACTACTCCTGGGTATTTGGCCGATCCAGTATGGTAGACACTTCACTGGAGAAAAAGGATTGTCCCTTTGCCACTGAGATCAATTGCAAATAGTTCCTTGTAAACTGCTAATAACTTGTGGCTATGACTATAAGTATTTTGATGTATTTTACTATTATATTTATATTTCTAAGCTTATATAAAATATAATAGTTAATACATTAAATGAATACAATATGTGGATTAAGTTATCTTTACAAAAGTAATGTTGGAATATTGAAAGTATGAAATATATGTATACTAATGTTTATAAAGTAGACTTTAAAATATGTGTGCATATTGGGGAAGATAGAGAAAGAGAGATGGGGAAACAAAGAGATTGATTGAAATACTGAAACCTAAATACCATGAGAGAACATTAAATTTTATTCTAAATTTCTATGCAGTTAAAACAAAAAAGTGAACCAGAGCAGAGTAAAAAAAATATGATCAAAAGAAACACACCCTTCCTTCATAAACGGAAGACATTTCCTGGTACTGAAAGAACTATAATCTGAGTTTTATATTAGAAATACAGAAGAACATAATAGATCATGTTCCCTTTAATGTATCTAGAAAGGGTGCACAGTGTTCTTCATTTCACTGCCACATATGTGAATATTGGACAAAATGCAGGACGCAGCATTGAAACAGACTCTATTAAAATGACTTTAGAAGGAGAAATCTGATTTTTGGAATTATTTCTATTCTGTAAACCACAAATAAGATTTCAAAGGACAGACAAAATGTTGTTAATCATTACTGCTTTCAATGTGTCCAGTTTTCTAAGAGACCACTGATTTAAATTCTCTCACTTGAATAATAATTACCATGAAATGCATGACACACACACACACACACACACACACACACACACACACACTTTTTTCTGTGTTAGACCTCTCAGCAAAATTTTTGGGCTTCTCATCAATTCTGAGCAAACATTATTATCAACAGTTTATAAATTAAGAAATTATAATAGTGAAATACAAATTGTAATGGCCCTAGGCTAAACACAAAGTAATGGCTAGAACTCCAACCGTAAATAGATAGGAGAATTGTCAGAGATTCAACATTCCTCTGTAAAAATTCCAAGCTTAGTTTTCAATTACATAAGCCTTTTCTACAACATGATGTAGGTAGCAAAGCAGTTATAGAGCCCTTCTGATTAATATTACTTGAGTGTATCTAGATTCTGACTTTACTCACTGATCTGCTACAATACTGTTGATTTCAATGCAGCAGTTCCCAATGGAGCATTATTACTCAGTGTGTCAACTGCTGCATTGCATCAGGCATTACACAAAGGTTGTGCTTGGAAGATAAATAAACACTATCCTTCAAAAGTGTTCTGTGAACTATAGAGCATTATTTAGTATAGACCCTACAAGTTTAAAATGCATAATTTCAGCTCTCGAACATAACTGATTTTTTCTGCTTTTTTTCAATTAGAAAAATACTAAATTGGGTTTGGAGCTATAGCTAAGTGGTAGACTGTGTACCATAAGTAAAGTAAATATGACCAGCCTAATTCTTTTGATCCTTCTTTCTGTGTGCTCTCTTCCAAAAATTCCATCTTTGTGCTTTGTTCCATCTCACTCATAATTTCTCTTAAAATCTCCTACTCATTTGAACCCAACCACTTGCTTTTCCCATTCATGTCTAACAAGGCTCCTAACTTTGGTGGGAAGAACACAAAGCCAGGCAGATTTATTTCACCTAGATACCCTTATATTAGGCCAAATTATATCATTAGTACCATCCCATTAACTGTAAGTTTTCAGTCTTCTAATAAGCAATTTCAACATTCTTCTCCATCTTTAACTCCTGTTACCTGGGCCTTCCCTATTTACTCTAAACTTATGACCTCACCACACACTTTCTTAGGGAAGATTTCAAATAAATAATAAATTGCTGCTTATCATACCGTCAAATTATGACATTACTATGTTTTATATTCTCTCCTATTCTAGTTTGGACCATCTTGTTTTCTACTGAAGGATAATCCTCCTGCTGATACTGTATCTTCCAGTAAAAAAAAATAAGTTCCATGATATAAAGTCCTGTCTCTCCAGTTCATAGTGTACACATGTCACATATTATAGCATACTTTACACTTATGTGCATTGTTTATTAGATGTGTGTGTTTGTCAGGCAGTTAGACACAGAAACAAGGAGTTACATGCTCACTGTATCACTTGGCTTGTTCCAGTAAATTTAGTAACCAATATTCTTCCATTGTCCTGTGATATTTTAACTGAATACTTCTTAACAGATTATAGCATCCAAAGACACAATGATACACCTTCACTGGAGAAAATGTGCCACATAACCAGGTCGTCATCATGCGGAAAAGACAGAGTAATTATTCCTACCATTTCATAGAAATCAAAACTCCTGACTATAACATCTCATACAGGATAAGAATAATAAGCCTATAATGCACTCACTGAGCTCTGAAATTGCATTCATTTGGAGCATTAATTTTCCTGAATTATTTCAGTTGGCTCTAACCTTAATAAATGTGCATTACCTATGTTAATAATATGGAAGGAAAGAAGAATTAGTTTGGCTCCTAATCTGCACACAGAATGCTGGAGCACTTCAGTGCTAGTATGCAAATCATACAATGATTAAGTGTTCCTCTTACACACAGTCCCCAAAAAATGAAATTGAGAGAGACAAATTTTCTTTAAAGGTGCACACTGTTCCTTAAGAGCATGCTATGGTATGATTTTTAAATCTTAAATTGGGGCTGTTTAGATGACAAATTCTGGTTGGAGATCTTGAGTATATACAACCCCTAAACCATGTGACTGGTGGTAGTTTATAGAGACATGGAAAAAAGATAGGTTTTGTGAAATCAATGCAATTAAACAAGTTTAAAGGTGACTTGAGGTGAGTGTGTGTGTGTGTGTGTGTGTGTGTGCACGCGCGCATGGGCGTATGTGCGCATGCACGCACCTGCATACTACCCTAAAGCTTTTGGGTAAAAATGAAATAAAAATATGTAAAGGTTAGCATCCATGGAAATCAGACTAGTCTCTTTCATAATTCTAAATTAGTGGGATGGTGGGATGGGTAGAGAAGGATGTACTTCCTTCGAAATTGCATTCTGAATGAACTGAGAAATTTCAATGAGTGAAGAATGTGGTTAAACTATGTGGTTTGACTAACTCAAAAAGGAAAGCAAAACTTCACTCTTAAAAAACCTAGCAGATATTTCTTATGTCTTCTTCAAAAACCTAATCTCAGCCTAGACACTCATGAGGTACGGTTTTGGCTGTCCTAATGAAACTCCTTAATAACCTAAGTGAAAGATGTATTCAGATCAGAAGCTTCCTTCTGCCCTATTGTGATTATTTATTTTTCATAATTTCAGGGATACTCTGTACCCAAACTCATAGTAAAATTTTGTGCGCACATACATTTTATCCTTTGGGAAGTCCATAACTTTAAACAAATTTTTAAAGCGGTCCATGACCTGAACAAATTGAGGTCACTAGTTTATAGAATCCTTTGAAACTGTCTTAAGACAGCAATGTGAAATTAACCACATTTGTCTTGACTATTTCTGTTTTTTGACTATTTACATCTTTTTTATTATTCATAGTCCTCTTATATAATAAAATCTTTTATAATCCTTTTTTTATAAAATAAAAATTTTTATAATATTTTTCAGATTCCTTTCCAAAAAATACCTGCATTCATTAATCTTGTTTCATTGTAGGCTCTGTATTACTGCTAATAGCTTAAAGTATTGTTTAGACTGTTTTAGGCATTTTTTCAGAATGTTAAATAATTAAACAGATGCTTTTTGTCTATAATTGAAGGCAGACTAAGTTTTGCAACAAAGCATATTATTATTGTTACCGTCATGTTATTATTATTATTATGGTTATTTTGTGTTAAAATTCTAATAAACTATCTTAATTCATCAATCCCTCAAGTCTAACTACAATATGGATTCCTGGAATAATGTCACCTGGCATAAGTAAAACAAATTCAGGTCTGATAAAATGTCACAACAGATAGAAGTGCTTACCCTGTTAGCCTTACAACCCAGTTCAATGCTCAGAACCCACATGTCAGCAGAGAGAAGATGCCTATAAAAGTTTTCTTTCTGACCTCCCCAGTATGCACAACTGTGCACACATACACACACACACAGAGAGAGAGAGAATAAATATAAAAATCAAAAGTAAAGTAGTTCAGAGGCGCTTTAACTTCAAGTTGGCCTGTGTGTGCAAGCATGCAAGTTGTTTTTTATTTTTAAATTTTTATTTCCCCTAAAAATAAATAATTCGTTTAAATATTATTTGATGAATACTTTATGATTGATCTTGATTTTCCAGTTTCTCATTGAATAACCATTTTATACATAGCCTAAATGAAGTATCAACAAAATCAGTTTGCCACTATATAAGAATGTTGTCATTTTGTGAAATATAACTGATTATTCTATCATCTATCTAGCAAATCCCTACTGTATGGAAAACAAAATCTGATAAAATAAATATCGGTTTGGTAATACTTTTGTTTTAAAAGTTTGGAGTGAAAAAATAGTATATAGCACATGCTGAGGATATAGTATCCAGATGCCTTTTAGCACAGCAACCCTGTGACCCCTTAGCTATGGTGGCCACTAATGCTCAAAAATGGCATCCTCACCTCCGGTGCTTTCTCCCATGGAACACTGTCTATGATACACTGTGTGCAATTCCTGAAGAGGTCCTTGGCTAAGTCTCAGTGATTTGTAGGCATAGATGCTTTCTTTCATGGTGGGAAAAAGTAGATATTATAGTGCAGCTACAGAGATTCCTGCAGGAGAAGCCTGAGCTCAGATTTCCAAAATCATTATTTTTTGGTCCTGGTTTATCCTGCTTTATTCTCTCCTTTGTGGTTTTCTCTTGAGAATAGTCATTCCTTCAGCAAGTTCTTAGATGAGAATCTTTGTAGGCCTTTGTTCTAGGCAACCTATCTTAAGATAAAATGGAAGCAGTGGTCAGGGATTTATTCTTTTATTTCCTATTTTTATTGTATAGTAATTATAGAATTATCAAAATACGTAGTTGCAAAAGACCTTCTAAATTGCTCCTTTTGCTTCTTACATAAGAATAGTGAGGCCCAAGAAGGGATTTAAACTAGGGTCAAAAAGATATTTGGAACAGAACCTAAAAGTGAGCTCTCTGGTTTCTAATCCTCTGCTTATCAAATGGCTGTTATACTTAAGGCCATTGTTCCTTTTATGAATCTGTGAATGAAGAGAAGATTTTTATACAGATATAGCTAAAATTGTTGGATGTTTGTGTACTTAAGGATTGTAAAACAAGGTCAAACCATGCACAATGTCAGTATTACTTTTGCAATTCTATGTCATTTTATTGTAAGCAATATTCAGTCCCGACCACCTTTAACAGAGATCAACTTTCATTGGCTTCAAAATGTGGAATTGTTTTGAAGAATTTCAATGAGTTCTTGCTCTCATGCTGAATTAGAATTAATAACCTATACAAGGGAGAGACATTGAGTCCTGTCAAATTTTTATTACCATGCAAACAATGTCTACATTTTTACTAGTAATTAATCTTCACAATTTATCCCTTCACTCTGATCATATTTAAAAAATATCTCAAGTAGATCTTAAATCTAGTCAGTGTTCATAACTGTTAACACAACCTTTGTTAATAAGAAAACATATGAAATAAATGGATTATAAGAAAGTTGTTTGACCTTGTTGGATACAGATAGTGAATGGCCAGTTTTACTTCCTATGAAGCAAAGTCCCTTCCTCAGCAGTCCCTTCCCGTCCCGCCATAGCTGTAGGCTGCATTGCACCATTCTAGGTTTTAGAGATGCTCTTGGTAAAGCATGCTGGTATAGCAAGCTAATAGTTAAAGACTAATTTGCTGCTGCTTCTTTTCTATAAATTAGGCTGTGTTACTGGAGCCTGGAGAAGTCACACTGTGGCTTCCGTAGCCAAGACCCAGAGAGGCCAACTGACTGCTTACTTTCAACCTTTGGCCTGCAAGGGGTCCTTAGAAACATAAGCTCTAAGTGAATTACTACAACTAATAGGAAATTAAGTATTTAAGGAAGACAAAAGAATGAATGAAAGGAAATCTGGAAGGGGAGAGAATGTATCTTTCCAAATTCAGACCATGTACACATTCACATAAATAGATTGCAAAGGAATGACAGTGCCAGAAACCCTTGGTTCTCTGCAAGTATGATTCAGTGGCAGAGAAACATCTCATCTAGAGGGTGCCAGGTTGATGGGAATGAAGATTAAAGAACAGATCTTCCCCTTTGAAGTACAAAGTGAAGAGGATTGAAGTTTAAGTTTTCTAATTTTTTTTAGAAAATATGGTTTTTAATATTTTCTCCTCTTTGCATTTATAACATAATTCACTTACACAATCACAGAATCCTTTTCTTCTAATACCACAAATTGTATTACAAATGAAATCTGGTACTGCTGCTTATCAAAATATACAAGTCAATCGCTATTTTCTATAAAACCACTTTATATGTTAATTGTTCTAACATTTTAGTTTTTTAAAAAATAAAACTCAAGAATCACTGGATATTCCTTTATTCAAATTTTAATTTTTAATTAATTTTTGAAAATACCTTGCCTGATTCCTGTATTAGCATCATTTCTCCATACCTTTCAGGAGCTCATCCCTTGGACAGACAGATTCTCCTTTTAGTAGTCAGTAATTGCCTGTAGCTCTCTTTGAGAAGGTATTTTACTTCCTTGCCAACTTACAACTCTCATTTCTCCTTTACTTTACCTCATAGACATAGGTAGTTTCCTCAGCAAAATTTAATTTCTTTTGTATTAGATTCTTGGTTTATTTGCAGAATGTTTTCTCTTAGTCTAGTCTCACAGTCCTCCTAGTCCTTCCCCTGGCCCGGTCTCAAGCTTTCCTTCCAGTCATCTCCATTCCTTTGTGACCCCCATCAACCTGCAGAACTACTTCCTCAGAGGGACTCCCAGTGGCCACACGAAAATGGGATTCAGGTAGGCACTTTTATTTTTATTTATTTATTTTCATGAAAAATAGATTTTTCACTCATACAACCACAGTTTCCCCTCTCTCCACTCCTCCTACCATCCCTACATCCCCGGTCCCCCAGATTCTCTCCTCCTACATTTCCTCTTCAGAAATGAGCAGGCTCCAAGAGATGATATCTAAACATGCAAAACAAGACACAATAACACAAGGCAAAAGACCTCATAGCGAGGGTGCAAAAGACAACACAATAGGAGAGTCCCCAAAGCAGACAAAAGAGTCAAAGATACGTTCACTCCCACTATTAGAAGTCTCATAAAAACACAAAGTTAACAGCCATACATAATACATACATAGAGGACCTGATGAAAACTCATACAGGCCCCATGCTTGCTGCTTCAGTCTCTGTTTATCTACAGGAGTCCTGTTTAGTTGATTCCCCACTGAAGAAACTCATAAGCACCACAATTGGCTTGGATTCAGATTATACAACAGAAAACAAGGAAAGAAAAATCAACCCATCAATGACAAGACCAGATATTTATGCCAAAAAACCCCACTTTAAACATTGTAACTGCAAATGACTGGATTCCAGTGTAAAAATAAAAACATGAACAGCCAGAACAATATGTTTCCTCTAGAAACCTCCAGTCTTATTTCAACTGGACTTGAGAAAAGAAATTTAGCTGAAGTACAAGAGAAAGACTTCAAAATACCAATTATGATTATGCTCAGGGATCTTGAGAAGGATATGAATGAATCCCTTAAAGGCACTGAAAACACGAGTGGTTGAAGGAAACACTGAAAATGTTTCAAGACATGAAAGTGAAATTTAACAGAAATGGGATTACTAAAGAAAATCCCAAATGAAATGAAACTAAAACTGAAAAGCACAGGATATCAAGAAACTCATAAGTAAGCCTTATGAACAGACGATCAGACATGAAAGAAAATTTCTAGTCTTGAAAGCAACATAGAAGAAATGGATATCTCAGACAAAGAAAATGTTAAATCTAAAATAAAAAATATTCAGTCACAAAACATCTAGGAAATCTGGTAAACTATGAAAAGCACAAATTCATGAATGGTTGAAATAAAAGGAGAAGAAATCCATGTCACACACAGAAAATAGTTTTAAAAAATCATAGAAGAAAATATCCCTAACCTAAAGAAGGAGGTGTCTGTCTATCAAGGTACAAGAATACCAAACACTAAATTGATAGGACAGGAAAAGGAATTCCTAAGCACATATGATTCAAGCAGTAAATGTACAGAAAAGTGAAATGCTACTAAAGGGGAAAAGACAAAATCACATATAAATGCAGGCCCATTAGAAGAACACATGAAGTCTCAATGGAGATCTAAAACCCAAAAGGGCCTGGAAAGATGTTTCAGAAACTTTACTAGAAAACAGATGCAAATCAGACTTACATGCAGCAGAACTATCAATTACAATCAAAAAGAAAGAAAAAATTCTAGTATAACATTCAATTTATACAGTTTCTATCCACCCATAAAGCTGTACAAAAGGCACTAGAAGGAAAACTTCAGTCAAAATGGGACACAAGAAAGAAATAATCCTAGAAGAGCAAATAAAAAGGGGGAAGAAAACACGCACAACCACACAATGCAACAAAATAATAGAAATCAAAAGATATTGTTGATCAATAAGACTCACCATTAATGGTTTCAGTTTCCCAATTCAAAAAACCCAGACAAACAGACTGGATTGGAAAACAGGATCCATCTATTCTGCTGCATGCAAGAAACACATTTGACCATTTAGGACAGACAACACCTCAGAGTAAAAAGAAAAAAAAAAGTTATTCAAAGGAAATAGAACCAAGAAGGAAGCATGTGTATCTTCTTTAATATTTGATAAAATAGATTACAGAGAAAAACTAATCAGAATATTACTACAGGAAAATACTACACACTCACTGAAAGAGAAGTTCACCAAGAGGATATTGAAATACTAATCATTTATGCACCCAACACAAGGACACCTAAGTTTATTAAAGGAACACTAACATAGCTAAAACACAAATTAACTCCAGCACAGTAATAATGTGTAACTTAAACTCCCTATTATTATAGACAAATTATGCATTCAAAAAATATACAGAGAAATGCTAGAGTTAAATACCATCATAAATCAAATGGATGTAGCAGACATCAGAACATTGCATCCAAACACTACAGAATAGATTTTTTTGCAGCAGCAGCTCATAGAACGTTCTCCAAAATGTACTCCATATTATGATACAAGGTCAGTCTCTACAGGTATATGAAAATGGAAATAAACCCCTGCAATCTATCTGAACATCATGAATTAAAGATGGATATAAACAATAACAGAACACCAGTAAGTACACAAACTCATGGAAATTAAAAAACTCATTGTTCAATAAAAAATGGATCAAGACAGAAATAGTCATGAAACACATTCTTAAATATACCCAAATCTATGAGACACAATAAAGGTTGTTCTATGAGGCAAGTTCATAGGACTAAGTACCTACAATAATAAATTGAAGAGATCTCATGTTAGCAATTTGGCAGAATATGTGAAAGCTCTAAAACAAAAAGAAATAACACCCAAATGGAGTAGATGGCAAGAAATAATAAAACTCAGGACCATGACCAATAAGATAGAAAAAAACAAAATGATACAAAGAATCTATGAATTGGAAAGTTGGTTCTATAATAAAACATCATTAAAGTTGATAAGCCATTAGCCAAATTAACTAAAAGTCAAAGACAAAATATTCAAATTAATAAAAATTAAAGATGAAAAAGGGCATATCAAAGCAGGCACCAATGAAATTCAATGAGTTCTAAAACATACTTTAAAGGTCTATAAAACAAACTGGAAAAATAATGAGTATCCTTGATATATACAACCTACCAAATTAAATCAAGATCAAATAATAAATTTAAATGTACTATTAAAATAGAAGTTGTAATTAAAATATCCCAAACAAAAATGCCCAAGACTAGAGATATTCAGTGAAGAATTCTACTAGAGTTTCAAAGAAAAATTAATATCACATGGACCAACATATATATATAGATGCACAAATTCTCATGAAAGTTATTGCATACCAAATCCAAGAACACATCAAAAGATTATCCATCATGATCATGGATCAGTATGACTAATAATGTGAAAATGGCCATCCTAAGCTATAGAGTAAATGAAATTCCCATCAAAATTCCAAAACAATTCTTCACTGAATTTCAACAACTTTGAACAATAAAAGAACTGCTGTTGGTATCCCCATCGCAGGTTGAAACTACAGGTTTAACTAGAGAGCTATAGCAACAAAACAGCTTCATATTATCACAAAATCAGACATATTGATCAATTGAAGGCCTTCACAGAAGTCCACACATGTACAGGCAAAAAGGGCCAAAATACACACTATAGAAAATGCAGCATCTTCCATTGAGGGGCACCTAGGTTGTTTCCAGGTTCTGGCTATTACAAATAGT
>LOJH01052766.1:0-12295 GCA_001685095.1 Ellobius talpinus
GGTGGAGAGTGTCACCCAGGCTGTGTCCAATCTGGCTTTGCAGTTTGGAGAAGAAGATGCAGATCCAGGTGCCATGGTGAGGTAGTTCTGATGCTTGCATTGAGCCTGCTTGCTGTTCTGTAGTACTGGGGCATTTGTCCTCTGCCCATGTTTCCCCACTCTCATTCTCATTATTTGTAGCCTCTTCTAAATGAATTCTTTTTGGTTCTAGTCTCGTCCCTTTGGAGTAGCATTGTTGTTTGGAGGAGTTGATGAGAAAGGACCCCAGCTGTAAGTACCATTCCCACCCTCCCTGCTTTAGGGTAGTGGTGATGATTATGATTTGTAGGGTGGTCTAGTTGCTTAGATCAACTCTGAAGTTTACTGAAGAGTTAGAAAGAGTTAGAAACATAACTCAGTTGGTAGGGTGCTTGCTTAGTATACACAAAGCTCTTGGTTTCATCCCACTACCACATAAAACCAGTGTGGAAGAGCATGCCTATATTCCTGGGGTTCTGAAGGTGTAGGCAGAAGGATAAGTTTAAGTTTGTCCGTGGCTACATAGTAAGTTACAGACCAGTCGTGAGCCACTCTGCTTTAAAAGGAAAGAAACAACTGGGTGGTGTCACACACCTTCAATCCCAGAACTCGGAAGTCAAAGGCAGGCATCTCTGAGTTTGAGCCCCCCCCATCTACAGAGCAAGTTCCAGGACAGTCAGGGATACATAGAAACCTTGCCTTGAAAAGCCAACAAACAAACAAACAAACAAACATATAAATTAAATGAAAAAAAAAGTAAAAAGAAAGAAGCATTCATTAGGAAAAAGTAGGGCTTCTGAGTCAGTGTTTCTGTTTTGTTTATGCAAGAATTTAGGGATTCATGGAAAACCTCTATAGAAGCAATGCTAATTCTCGGAAGAATTAGAAGTTACCTTATTGCTATTCCCACCTGATCTTTATCCTCACATTGGTGTGTCAAAGATAAGATTGACTATTGATAAATACCATGGTCATTCTGTTAACATCTTGGGTGTACATAAGTGCCATGGGTTATGTATACTTGCTCTGTTCTTCTTTCCCAAGACCCTGAGGAAACTAATGATTTTCTTTTTTTTTTAAACTTTTATTTTTTGTGGATTTCCCATCATTCTTCCCAATACCACTTACTTCCAGTACCCTTTAAATCTGTTCCCTGTGCTTGTAACCTCCCAGCAGAAACAAAATGTAAAAGAAAACCCCCAAAACAAAGAAACAAAGCAGAAACAAACAAACCAACAAAAACGAAGACTCCTATAAAGGCTGTAATGTGGTCCATTGAGTTGCTAGAGATTTTCTTAACATTTTCTTCTTTTTTAAAATAAAATACTATTTTAAGTGAATTTTTTGATTAGCACACAAAATGGCTTTCATTGTGGCATTTCTGTGTGTGCAGATGCACATATCAGTAGTAAGGACCTTTTAAAAGAACTATTTTCTCAAAACAAAAAGTTTTAGGAACTATGCCTCAGTACTTCAATAGTGTGTCCTGGCTGCAGGGTGAAACGCTCAGACTTCTTTTATTGAGGCATTTTTGGCATGAAATGCTTCCCTCTAAAGCATTGTTGTCCTTTTCAGGTTCCATATGGACCCATCTGGGACCTTTGTACAGTGTGATGCTCGAGCAATTGGCTCTGCTTCAGAGGGTGCCCAGAGCTCCTTGCAAGAAGTTTACCATAAGGTAATCAACCATTCTTATAAATTGCACTGTCATTTTATAATTCTCTGTAATCTTATACCTTCTCTGTAATTAAAACTATAGGCCTGAAGAGTTTTGCTCTAAGTTTTGACAGTCACCTTGGATTCACAACCTAAAGCAAGACATCAAACACTATTTTTCTAGCAAAATGAAGTACTTATTAATCTTTTTCCTCATTTGCAACTGTATTTACCGGTGTAGATTTGTCTGTTCTTGTACTTTTCATGAATGAAATTTATATAGCTTGTCATTCTGGTTGTTGTGAGTCTGTGCTGGAATTGAAGCCACTGAGCTTTTTAGTTTTGGAGACAGAATCTCTCTGTGTCATCCTGATTGTCCTGGTATTCGCTATATGGACCAGGCAGTGTTATCCTCTCTCCTCACAGCTTCATTTAGCAGTTGACAATGCCTAGTGTGGATATTGAGACAAGTGAGCCTCTGGTACTTTCTTTCTGGAATGGGAAGGCTTGGGGTTTTGTGACTCATGGGTATGGTTGAAGGCTACCATGCATATCCCCGGATGGCTCACATAAGGATATCCACTTACATCAACACCTGACATAGGGATGCTTAAAAGGTATTTTTGGGTTTGGCATAGAGATAAGTCTATACAAAAGTTAGGGCTACATTATACTGTATTCTCTGATTTTGTTACTTTTCTGTTGCTATGTAGAACATCATGACCATGGCGATTTATAGAGGGAAGAATTTATTTGGGCTTAATTCCAGAGGGATAAGAGTCCATCATGATGGAGAGGCCTAGCAGCAGGTGGCAGGCACAGCAGCAGGAGCAGGAAGTTAAGAACTCACATCCTCAATGCAAGCATGAGGCAGGGAGAGGAAACTGGAAACAGGGTGAGGCTTTAAGCTCTCAAAGACTGCCCCCAGTGAATACTTGCTCCAGCAAATATTTACCTAAACCTCCACAAATAGTATCACCAACTGGAGACCGAGTTCTCAAATACTAAAGCCCGTGGGGAGCGTTTCTCATTTAAACCATCACAGTGTGCAGTAGCATTATGTCTTTGAAAGATTTCATAGTTTAACCAAACAAATAAAATAATTTTTAAAGAGGGCTTTTCCTTTCCCTTCCCAGCTTGCTTACCTGTTTAGCACAAGAGGGCTAGCTTTCAGCCTAACTCAAACTTTGATAAACTCTACTAAGCTTTACCACTATTAGTTTTTGATTTAAAGTGAAGGGCATGTGACTTTTCCTTTTACTGGTATCCTTAGAAGTCATTACAGTTACTAATGTATTAATTATTGACCTCATTTTAGTGTTACTGTGTCTTGGAATAGAGAGAAGCCCCAGAGTAGATGGACTGTAGCCATCAGACAGCTGCTACATTTGTTGACGTTAGCATTGCCTGTGAGGCTGGTGGCACTCCAGAGCAATTACAGCAACAGTATCAAAGGTGACTTGCTATATTTCTTAGTAAAGTGCTTCTTTTGTAAGCATGATACCCAGAATCCTCATTAATAAAAGCCAGCAATGCTGGAGAGATGTGTCAGTGGTTAAGAGAACAGTGCTGCAAAACAAAGCACAATAAAATGCCATTGGCCGGTAATACAGATGTTGGATGTGGAGGATATAAGGTGTAGTCGGTGTCCTAGTTGGTGCCTCATATTTATTCATTTAACTTTATGTATCAACCTGACACAAGTTAGAGCCATGTGGGAAGCGGAAATTCAGTTGAGAGAATACCTCATCAGATTGGCCTATAGGCAAATCTGTAGGACATTTTCTTGATCTAATGATTGGTGTGGGTGAGTCCAGCTCACTGTGGTAGTGCCATCTCTGTGCAGGTGTTTCTGAGGTCTATAAAAAAATCAAACCGCCGGGCGGTGGTGGCGTACACCTTTAATCCCAGCACTTGGGAGGCAGAGTCAGGTGGATCTCTGTGAGTTCGAGGCCCCCCTGGTCTCCAAGAGCTAGTTCCAGGACAGGCTCCAAAGCTACAGAGAAACCCTTTCTTGAAAAACAAAACAAAAACAAAAAAACTCAAAGCAAAGTGAACAAGGCAGGAGGAAAAAGCAGTAAGCAGCCTCCTCCACAGCCTTTGCTTCTTTCCCTGCCTTGACCTCCCTCAGTCATAAAGTGGGACCTGAGAGCCCTAAGGGGAAACAAACCCTTTCCTTCCTAAGTTGCTTTTGGTCATGGTGTTTATCACAGCAATAGGAACCCTAAGACAGGTAAAATAAAATGAAAACTGGATTTTCTGAATCATTGGATTGCCTTTTTAGGTGAATTGGGCATTGTTAGAATATTGCCCAGGTTATGTTATCTTCTAAATCAAGGAATTCAAGTATACACTAGAGATGTGTGGCCTTTCTTTCTCAATGATCATTTGCTATGTGGGAGTTAGTAGCGCAAAGTAAGACATTTTTCTTCTGAATCAGTATATTCTACTTGCCATATACTTGAATATTTATATTATTATATAATGTGGTACATTATATAATGTATAATACGATGTAAAGTTTATTAATATTGGCGAAGCTGCTTCTTCCGAGGAGGGGAGAGGGCTTAAGAAGGGATGTGTTCACTAACAGCTCATCTCACTCTGTTCAAGTCTATGACACTGAAAGAAGCCATCAAGTCTTCGCTCATCATTCTCAAACAAGTAATGGAGGAGAAGCTGAACGCCACGAACATAGAGGTACTTTCCTGCCCTTCTGTGACTTGACAGTGCTATCGCTACCACTGGTGAAGACTGGGTAAATCAAGGAAATCATTCTGCGTATGATTTTTTAGGTCATTGATAGCATTAATGAGATGGTGGGAGCCAGAGTACAGTGAATTTAAGAGTGAAGGAAAAAACAGGGTTCTTTCTTATGACCGATTAACATTAGCAAAAAGCAGCATTGAAGAAACAAGAAAAAATTTAATGTAGGGAAAACTGTAAAAAGGTGAAAACAGCACAGATAACAGTGTTTCAAAAATAAAATTTATTCAGCATTGTTCTTGAGACCCCAATATATGGGACTCCAGCTTTGTTTTAGGTAGTATGCCAGATGCAGGCAAAGAATATAGAAAATCTAATCCCTAGCTAAGCAGTGTGCTGTGCAGTATAGGGATACACAGATAATTAGGGTGTGGGTGGAACTTCTGAATGCAGTAAGAACAGATTTCTCTGTAACATGTGACGAGAGTAGGGTGGTAGGAAAGCATCCTGGAGGAGGGAGGCAAAATATATCCCAGGAAAGAGAATTTTAGCATATGCAGTGGATCAAAGGGTTGGGGCCATGGGTGCAGCTCAGCAGTAGAGTGCTTGCCTAACACAGCGTTCTCTCCCCAGCATTGTAAAAAGTAAAACTCAAACAGGAATTCCTTTTTCTTTTTGCTGGGTTGTGGAATAGAGGGGTGGCAAATAATCAAGATTGGGGACCACGGGTCAAATTCTGTATGTTCTTATTTAGGATGTTAACAGTAGATAGGAGAAAAGGAGGTAATGAGTACACGTGTCGGCTTGGAAGTAAACAGGGAGAGATGTCCTGTATTTGCCTAGGAATTGTTAGGTCATTTGCCAAGTGGGTGAATGCAGCTGAGATTAAGGAGAATGGGGGCTATTGAAGAACAAGACATTACAGATAGGAAGGATGAGGGAAATGCTGGACTACGCTTAAGTGCTAGCTCAGGCTAGAGGAGAGGTTATCCCGAGATACAGAATCTATAATATAGGTCTATTTCTGTTTTTAAAGAAGTTTGAAAAGCACTATTATATCTGATGCTATAAGTCACAAGTCAGTACTAAATCAAACCAGCACCAACCACGGTGTCTGGGTAGAGTGGTAGGATTAATCCCTGGTGGAAGATTGGTTAGCTAAAGGCAAAGCTGGGTACTAGAAAGCGGGGTCCAAGGAATTGGAGGGACCTGGCTTATCTTTGAGCAGAAGTAGAAAGGAGCTTTACCGTGTTTCCGGTGGGAAATGCCCTGAAGTTACACCCTAGAATCTCATGTAAGTGGGGTTGTATAATATGTGCTGCTTTGTGCCTTCATTTTGACTCAGCACTAGTTCTGAAGTTCGCCTGGCTGTGTCAGTAGTCTCTTTACTGCTGTGGGGTTCCTTGGCGACTTTCACTTTTTTTTAAATTATTTTCACTGATTTATTTTATGTGCATTGGTGTGAAGGTATCAGATCTCCTGGAACTGGAGTTGCAGACAGTTATGAGCTGCCATGTGGGTGCTGGGAATTAAACCCAGATCCTCTGGAAGAACAGTCAGCACTCTTAGTCACTCAGCCGTCTCTGCAACCCCAACTTTTACCTTAACAGACATTTTAAAATTATTCCTCTCGGCAGTCTCAGAGATGTGTGGCACAGTAACTACTGATGATGTTGACCCTTTGGGGAGATGGCAGCCCTTTCTGATAGTCTCTGGTCCTGGAGGAGTGAGTCTCAGCACCTCAGCAAATTCATATGTAGTCTTGGTTTCAGTCAAGGCTCTCGGACCTGATTGGTTCAAGTTTCAGTACAGAGATACTTCTAGTTCCTTCAGTATGGTGTTGGGAAGAGTACCAGTCTGTCTCGTCTGGGCTCAGTGAGCACAGTGACCTCCAACTCTCAGTCTCCTTGTTCTTCGGCTGCAGCAGGGCTCTTACTGCAGCTCTCAGCCTGAGAGTCTTTGGAAAAGAGGCCCCAGACTTAGAGCTTCAAATGCTCCTCTGATTCTGATGGTCGAAGTAACCCCAGCCATGAGAGGTCAGATTTTCAGTTGGCTCTTGGATCCATCCCTTCCAGAAGATGCTCCTTCTGAGAAAAGACAAATTTAAAGAAAAAGGTGGTAGCACGCACCTGTAACTTCAGCCTTTGGAGACAATGCTTGAGTTCCCAGCTAACCTGGGCTACATAGCAAGACTATCTTAGCAAAACAGACAAGTGGGGCATGGTGGTATACACCTGTAATCCCAGCCCTTTCGGCAGAAAACAGGAATGATGCAGGAGTCCAGACCAGTCCAGTCTGTGTAGGACAGGACAATAGTGAGACCCTGTCTCTAAAAACAACAAAAACGTCTTCCATTTAATGTGTGTCCTGTCTTTTAAAGAAATCAACTTTTCTGTGTAAGTTATACACAGTAACATCAACCCATTTAGGTATGGAATTCATTGACCTTTGACAACTATAACTCTGTATCTGCCACCATGGTCAATACAAACATTTTTATCCTCCTCTCCCAAGTTCCCTCTAGCCCCATTGTAGTCTCTTCCCCCACTGACCTTAGACTCTTAGACTTTTAGACTCAGACTCTTAGAACTGTAGGTTTGTATTGCATTGTAGAATTTCATACAAGTGGGTACTTTGACTCAGCTTGTTGAAGTGCACCTGGCTTGTCAGTTGACTCTTAGATTTTACTGCTGTGGGATACTTCTTGAGCCTGCTTTATAACTGTATTGCTAAGTCTATTTTTCCAAACAGAAGCTATATTCGGTATCTTATGTCTCCTTACTCATTCCTTAGTCATTACCATTTATTTCCGCTTTAGTTCTCAAGACTGCCCCTTGCTGTGGTAACTCCTGCTTGTCAGTATTTCCTGACAGCTCTAGAACTCTCAGTTGACCATCTAATGCTGTCACCCTGTTCAACAGTCCTAAATTAAACATTATCTTTCCAGAAAAACTGCTTCCCCTTCCAATATTTCTCATCCTGGTTGATAAGAACAGCCAGTGTATTTGTCATTCACAGCAGAAGCCTAGAAGACTTTGACCTCCTCTCCAGTCTCTAATGCCTTATAGTGAGGCACTCTAGACCCTCCCAGAGTCTAGAGCTTTGCTTAATTAACGACTGGTGTATGATTATGTTGAGATTTGTACCCAGGTCTGCTTTTTTAAGTTCCAAGTTTTTGTTTTATTTGTTTTTAGTAGGGTCTTACTAGGTGGGTCAGGCTGTCCTGGAATTCTCTGTATAGTCCAGGCTATACTCAGCCACTGAGTCACCTGACTCAACCTAGTGCTGAGTTTATATAGGTGCGTTCCACCACAGCTAAGGCTAGATTTTTAAACTGCTGTAATATAACTCTGCATGAGATGTGAGCCAGTATCCTCTTGGTCTCATCCTCCATTCCACCTGTCCTTACAGAATTACCTCATTTTGCAAATATCGTATTCATGTTTGTATACATTTTCACACCCAGCCTGTACTTCCTCTCCTTCATTGTCCAGTTAATACACAACTCAAAAGTGTCCTCTTCCTTGACTCCTCCCTGAACCTCTGGGCCTTCCTTTCCAAACACTCAGCACTGTTCTAACAGTTGGGTGACATTGAGAGCCTCTGGTGTCCTTAGGAAGTGAGGAGCAGGACTTTTAGCTCATGTCCTGTTTGCTAGCACCTCTAGTATACACATGGGTTATTGATAAAGGGAGAAGACGTCTGTGCACCTTCCTCATGGAGGTTTTATAAGAGTAAAGTGAAATAATAAAACATCTTATTCATTATGTAAATGCATATCATTATGTGAATTATATGGGTTATTTTTACTTGCTTAGTGACGAGTAACTTCCTGAAGGCAGTGCAGGGTTCAAAACCTGTTAGTTTTCATTTACCTCCTGGTTCTATAGAATCTTTTTATTCAGAGTTTGCCAAGTTTCTGTTTTGAGCCCCTGTAAGCTTTTGGGAGGATTACCCCTGGAACATGAGTGGCCTCACAGAACTATCCTGTAGTCTTGATTCCTTTTACTGATACTGCATCTCTGTTCTCATTGACATTGCAGAAGTAAAGATACCTTAAGAGAAGTGGGAATTCTAGTTATGGTTATAGTACCCTAATAATAGAGCTCATTTATAGGCTGTCTGGACTAGAATGAATATTTGAAGTTCTTCACACATTTCTGTAATTGGATATATCTTTTGGGAGAATCTATTAGACAGGCTTTGTGATGAAGGCATTTATTTTCATCTTTTCCCAGATCAGATTGTTCGATGTCTTCCCCCCCGAATTTTACTTATTTAAAAAGAATAATAATTATAGAACTAGACTGTGCTAGTTTTGTCTGCTAACTTTCAATTAATCCTATTTCTAAATGCTGTAGAGTGGGGTTGGGAGATAGTTTAGTCGTTTAGTCAGTACAATGCTTACAGAAATCTGAGTTTGACCTTCAGAATCTATGTAAAAATGCCAGGTATGATAGTATGTGCTTGTAATCTCAATGTTGAGGAGGCAAAGATAGGCGACTCCCTTGGGGCTCATCAGCCAGCCAGCTTACTTGGTGAATTCCCAGGCAAGTAGAGGACATATCTGAACAAAAACGAGGTAGACAGCACCCAAGGAACAACAGCCAAGTTTGTCCTCTGGTCTCCATGTACACATGTAACCTGCATATATGAACACACATGTTCACACATACAACATACACTGTGTACAGTTTTAAAATGTAAAAAGACAGAATGGAAAAGATGACATTTAAAACAAGCACAGGGGCCTGGGAAGGTGGCTAGCAGTTAAGAGCACTTACTGGTCTTGCAGAGGACCCAGGCTTTTTTCCCAGAACCCATGTGCTGGCACACAACTGCCTGTAACGCCAGTTTCAGGTGATCTGACACCTTTCTGGCTTCCACAAGCTCCTACATGTGCCCATAAAATTATGCAGGTCCACACACATTAGCATAAACTTTAAAAACCAAATAAATCTTTAGCCATTTGAGACACCTGTTTGTCAGGGTTGCCCCCATCGTGGGGTTCTGTGCTGCACAGAGATGATGCTGTCGCTTAAATCTTTAATGTAGTGTTTCTTTTGGTTGGTGGTGTTGGTTTGCACTGCCAGCTGCGGGTTATTACTGCTAGCCAAAATGATTTTCTCTTGTAGTGCTGCTGGATGCTCTTCATTCTCCCCTTAAACAAAACCACCTTTGCCACAAAGACAGCTGTAGAGAAAATATCTTAACAAAGAATGATTGCTAACAATTGTTTGGTCCTTTTTAACATCCTAAATACTTTGCATGGATTAACATTTAATCTTCACTGCTACTCTATGGATATTTAGTGTTTCTATTTTACAGGTGAGGAAATAGAGACACAGGCTGGACAAGTAATCCAATATCACACAAGTTCATTTTGGAAGTTTACAAATGTACCTTAAATATATTTCTTTGGGGCTGGGAATATAGCTCAGTGTTAGGACGTTTGCCTAGGGCATGCTGGACCCTAAGTTTGATTTTTACATTCAAGTGTGTGTGTGTGTGTGCGCGCGCGTGTGCGTGTGCATGCACGCACACACATGTATACACATACATACTATGGTATTTGTATGAGCTTAGAGAAAAATTTTAAAGAGTCAGTCTGTCCTTCCACAGCAGGATCTGAGGATCAGACTTGGGCAGTCAGACTTGGGTGACAGGTGTCTTCACTTCCTGAGCTATCTTTGTGGGCTGGACTGGACTTGAAAGACACTCCTAGGGGCTAGAGAGATGACTCAGCCGTTAAGAGCACTGACTGCTCCTCCAAAGGTCCTGAGTTAAATTCCCAGCTCACAACCATCTATAATGGGATCCAATGTCCTCTTCCGGCTTGCAGTCATGCCTGCAGACAGAGCACTCGTGCATAAAATACATTAATAAATCTTTTAAAAAGGACACAATTATATATTCATATATAATGAAAAATACATACCCTATACATACATACACACACACACAAATGTTATTTATTCCTAAAGGAATCTAGCTGAAAGCAGACGTACTAGCTCTGTTTTGTTTTTTGTTTGCTTTTTTTTTGAGGGGGGAAGTGTGCTTTGAGACAGGGTTTCCCTGTGTAGCCCTGGCTGTCTTGGAACTCACTCTGTAGACTGTAGACCAGGCTGGCCTCAAACTCAAAGAGATATGCCTGCCTGTGCCTCCTGAGTGCTGGGATTAAAGGTGTGTGCCACCAGTGCAGGGCCCGCCTCTGTGTACTATGCTGTTGCTTTTGTAATGGTTACTGAAGTAACTTTAAGAGGTAACAGTGATGTCAGTTTGCATAACTGTTACGTGGTGGATTAACCTCAAAATAGAAAAATTGGTCAATAAGAATTTTTATTTGGGAGTCAGAGTTATTTTAGGGACCTGCTGCCTGTAAAGGATACCCCAGGACAGCAGATCCCTTAGTTCCTAATAAACAGCTGCCTCACCAACACTTCTGACCAAGCTAGGGCCATCAGCAAGAAGCCTGACTCAGCTTACTTACTAACCCCTTTCTATTTCTCTGCAGCTAGCCACGGTGCAGCCTGGTCAGAATTTCCACATGTTCACAAAGGAAGAACTGGAGGAGGTGATCAAGGACATTTAAGGAGGAGCTATCCTCAGACATCTGTGGGACAATTTCAGTTCTCCTAATTGCCCTTAAACTTTATTTCCAGCTCTTATGTCATGGGAAATATCCAGTATATGTGTGTTTTTGTATGATGTCTGTACATTACAGCAGTTCTGAAATAAAAAATTTTAAAATATTTGTTCATCGTCTGTGTTCTTATAATTTTAAATGGTTATGTTGGTAGGCAAAAAGGATAGTGATTAATACCCCTATTCTGTGAGCATGTCTGTTCTAAAATTATTGTAATGGTTCTTGGCAACAGTCAGCTCTTGCCTTTGGTGCTAGAGATGAATTCAGACTAGTCCAGCACCTCCTAGTGGTTAGTAGGTGTTAATACCACTGTAAATCCATTTTAGTATGAGTCTCTCTTAAGGAAACACTAATGTTGTTTCCTTTATATAAAGACACTGCTCATTGACCATCAAAAGACTGTCCTGGGGGCCACTGCAAAATATTGATGAGTTGGAATAAGTCATCCCTAAGGCTATCCCTCTTCTTTGTATCTTGATGGACCATGTGGGAAGTTAAGGACTATGAAAAAACAAAGGAATGGCCTTCACCTCAGTAGCAATGAGAGTTCTATACTAAGGTGTATAAAAGAACTGTAAAAAATTAAGAAGTAGTTTCTGCTGGATTTTGGAATGCACTATGAACTCCTCTAAGGAGCTGCTCTCCTATGATTGGTTAAAATTAACAGGCATTCCATTCAAGCCTCAGAAATGACCATAGGAACACTACTGACAGATGAAGAGCCTAGGGCTATGCCAGTGGACATAGGAGATGGAACTGTTGGAGGGCTGGAGAGATGCTTAGTGGTTAGCATCTCTAACTGCTCTTCCAGAGGACCCACACGGCAGCTTATAATCATCTATAACTCCAGTTCCAGGGGCTCCAGTACCGTTTTCTGGCTTCCTCAGACACCAGGCATACATGTGGTGCACAGACATGCAGACAAAGCATCCATACACATTTTTAAAATTGTAAGTTCAAGGCCAGCCTGGTGTATAGGGTGAGTTCCAGGACAGGGCTGCACAGAGAAACCCTGTCTGGAAAATAAAATAATGTAAAATTGTTTTAAAGTAACAATAAAAAAAACCCTGTTGGGACTTGATCTCAGATTTTTAAGGTTTCAAATCACCAGGTCTTGAATATCAGGCAGTTTGAGATGTGCTATCTGACATATGGCTAGTACTTACTTGAGGGTTGTAAAGAATCAATTGCCTTTTATTGATAGCTTAAGAATTATTTGCGGGGCTGGAGAGATGGCTCAGAGGTTAAGAGCATTGCCTGCTCTTCCAA
>LOJH01052772.1:0-12061 GCA_001685095.1 Ellobius talpinus
TGACTGATCCATGGATGGGAAGAAAGATTTTATTATTAGATATGAGAGAGAAAGAGAACATAGTCAGGGGATATTTGGGGAAGTCCAAAGCAGTCATGGATACTATCTTTCTGGAGCAGGAAAGAGATGTGAAAACTGGGAAGGACTAGGGCTCTCTTCTGAGTAGAAAAACGAGTGAGAAAAACCTTGTGGGTTATAAAGAAAAGAAATTATAACATCAGGGTGTGATGGGAGAATTCTGTGAACTGATAAAGCCTGGAATTTTAGGGTATTGGTGTAAGGGCCTGTGAGCTAGAAGAGCCCAGGGGCTTTGATATGCACCATAGTACATGCTATTAGGGAGCAGAGAAGCCAGTAGGTATATCGAAAAGCATTTTACAGCTTCCTGAGGGATGATGTGGGTGACCGTTCATCTATATGCCTACAATCCTTCATATCCTACAAAGGCATCATATGTCCTGCCTTTGGAGTTTGAGACCATGCTGTCTACAAAGAATAATTTGATTCCCTTCCTTCTTTCCTTCCTTCTTCCTTCCTTCCTTCCTTCCTTCCCCCATTTCTCCATTCTCCATTCCTTCCTTCATTTTATTTCAAGTTTGAATGCCCTCTCTCTCTCTCTCTCTCTCTCTCTCTCTCTTTCTTTCTTTTTTTCTCTAAGCTGATTTATCTAAGACTTACAGCACAATGCTGGGCAAAAGTGATAAAACTTGCTAAATTCCAAATTACTGAGAGTTATTGAAAAATTAAATAATTTGAAATAAATAAATTAGCTAGGATTCATTATTCAGTTGCAGTTCTCATTATGCTAATTCGACTCTCTGAAGAAGCCTTCAGAGAGCAAAATGGCAGAATATGTGCAAATCATGTGTCTGATAAGGAATTTGCATCCTGAGTCTATAAAAAAACTCTTGAAGCAGAATACCAAAATGGGAACAGTTTTTCAAAAGTAGTAGAAACTGTATCAATGAAGATATGTGGATGTGAATTAGGATATGAAGATACTGGTATCACTTTTTTGGGGGGGTGTCATGGGGTTCAAGTAGGGTCTCTGTATAACCTTAGGTGTCCTGGAATGCATTTTATAGACCAGGCTGGCTTCAAATTCAAAGTTCTGTCTCCCAAGTCCTAGGATTAAAGGTGCGTACCACCACCACCTAGAACAATATCACTAGTTCTTACGGAAAGGTAAAAAAAATCACGTTAGATGTTGCTGCATTTCTTAGAGTCTCCACAAGTACAAAAGCTTGACTATGCTGAGTGCTAGTGAGGATGTAGAGAACTAGGGCTTCTTTTCCTCTCCCCACTTCTTCAGGAAACCAATTTGATGGTTTCTTCATATGTTCAAACTCGACAATATGACTTAAGTACTCTTTCATGTATTTATCTCAAAGTAGCAAAAGCCTATGAACCACAAAGATTTGAAGTGGAGTGTTTATAGCAGTCCAACTGAAGAAAAACACAAGATGCAAACAAATCATATAGCTGCTATTGAGTGAATAGGTGTGCAGCTGTATTATAGTGCCGTAATGATTCTACACAGCAATAAAAATTATTATAGAAACAACACAACATGGATAGAATAAAAATAATTATGCTGAATGAGACCTGTAAGGAAGGTGGGGAGCTGAGAGGGGTGGCAGAGAGATAAGAGATAGTATGGGGTGATAGTAACAAAGCTGCATTTTTATATATGTGTATGTTGTCAAAAGCCACATTTAATAAAACCATAATAAAAATTAAATGTTTTAAATTAGAAATCTAATTATGCTGAATCAAGAATTTAAACAGAAAAGAAAATATTTGTGCAGAAGTCCTAGAAATTTTATGTCACCTAATTGTAATGACATAATGACACCTAGTTGGTTTTGGATGGATGCGAGAGAAAGACAGTTATGCAGTATTATGACAGAATAAAGGGACTTGAGAGAATTTTGGGGGTTAATGGATCTATTCATTATCTTAATTGTAGGAGGAATTGTGTTTGCATATGTGGAGATTCAGGCATGCATGCATATGACTGTGGTGGTTTCAAGAATATATGTGAGTGTGCTGCAAATTTTATCAAACTGTACAAATGAAACATGTTCAAGTTACTCTGTTAATTATGCATCAACAGAACTGCCAATTTCTAAAAAGGAAGAATGAAAGAAAATTCAAAGACCGTTTTTCCTTCGTAAAGCTTTGGCTTAATGTACCTCCATTTCAAACTTGTACTTCATTTCACACAGATTCAAGTAGTTTAATGCCTCATTACCTGGGCCTGTAAAGCCTCTAACTGTTATTTTAGGGTGGATTTCAAACACCGGTGGAATAACTCATCTGAGCCCTTTACCATAAATCTTGGCTTATGTCTTGGAAAAATAGCTAAACGTTTGCTCAAAAACTCAATGAACTTTGAGAAGCCATTTTTAAATTTTAAATTTGTGTTTAAATTAAACCAATTATTTGCCCATTTGCTTTCTAAGTAAAAAAGCATGTTTAAAAGGTTTTGATAATATTACTGTGCAGCAAATGCTTCAAAACAAGCCTTCAAGATAAATGAAAAGAGATGACAGGGGTAAAATAGTAGCATTACTAAAATTGAAGATGATTTTTCCATGTTAGTTGTAAATATTAGCAGCAAGCAACCATGAAAATTTTAGATGTAATCATTCTGGAGCCCCTTAGTTCTATGTTGGCACCAGTGTCTAATCTAATGATGCCTACTTGAGATTTAAGCTTTCTAAAGTGGGTAATGCTGCCTGACTGAACAGTTAAATAGTTACATTTGCTCTCCTGGCATCAGTAACTTCAAATTATGTCTTTCTAAGTAAAGTTGTAGTAAGGCCCCAGAGCTTTGTTTACTGTGAGTCATAAACACCCTTTGAGATTATAGTACAATACAGAATCCTATGTTCTAGTTCTGAAACCTGGAGGGAGCTCAATCTGATCTACGGTAGCACCTCTTTGCCTTGTTATGTTTTTCTCTATTTATTTTTGATTAAGACATCAGATATTAGCAAATCTACAAGGTGTTCACATTCTTGTTCGCCCCTTTGACACCTTCTATAGCTACAACAGAGTATAAAGGATGCCAAAAGACACTTTTTTAAGTAGAGCTACCCAACTATATGCCAGATTTAATCAATGCTTCTTTTGTTTTAATAATAAAATCTTCTATTGAAATATATGGATATTATAGCAGCATCAAAGAAATATATAAAGTGAATATTCTCAATTTAGGATGTGATTGCTTTATTCTGTAATCTTATACTCGTCAATTGACAAGCTTCTGAAAAGATTACCCTTTTGATAGGAACTCCAAAATGTGCAGAAGCAGACATTACATAATTAAAATATTGACTGCTAGTTCTGAAACAAGATGCTCCTTATCATGTCCATGAATCTTTTCTCTAAATAATACTAAACACTCTGGAGCTCATTCAATAAGGATAAAAGACCCAGGAAGCCTGAAGGAAGAATTGGATTTCATTGTTGGCTCCTTATGAATTGAGAAAAAATGTGTCTTCCTATGATCTTCATTATGTCTCCAAACACTATTGGAGAAAATTGACTTCTGGAACAGGTAAGTATAAGTATAAATAAAACAAACAGGAAGTAACTCAAACCCAGGAAAAAAAAGCCACAGCCTCCTAGGCTAGTTCACTGGGCTGGCCAATTCTCTGACAACAGAGCAATGAGGGCTCAGGCCACACATACCCTGTTTCCCAAATAAACACCAGTGAAGGTTGTCAGTCTGCTTGCTGTCATGGGAGGCAGCGACACCAGCAAGCTGGATGTCTCCCAACCTTTTTCCTACTTACTTCCTGACAGACATCCCAGACCCAAATATGTCTTCTTCCCAGAAGGTTTCACAGAACCAAAATAGTACAGGGATGTCCCTTTAACTTGTACAAAGAGCACTGATGGGGATTGAATTGGAACTCAAGGACATGTAGAAGGAGAAAGTAGACCAAAATTCTATTATAAAGGTGAAAGCTAAGCTGTCATAGAGCCAAATTGAAAAGACACCAGGCAGACTATAAGCCCTATATAACAAGCCTAAGTAACAGAAAATGTGAATATATAGAAAGAAGGTGTAAAATAAAACTTTTAAAAAAATCACTTTTGTAGAAAAAGCATTCAGGATGTAATTTAGAAGAGACAAAGCAATAAGCAGACACCTATAACAAGCTGAAACAGGCATATGATTAGCTATTGATGAGCATGAATAAGTGTTGCCATAAAAATGTTTCAGTGGTTCATTATAAACAGCTTGGCCAAAAACTACAGAAAAAGTAGCCAAGTGAATCAAATGGGGATTGTGGAGTTAAAAGCAAAATGATAAAAATAAAGATGTTAGCAGGTGGGTTCAATTGGGAAACAGAATGACCAAGAGTGAGACTACTAAACTTGAACTCAGTAAGAGTAATAGAGATAAAAGACTGAAAATCAGCTACAATAGCCTTGGGAATCTGCACAATAGTGATGCTAGCTATAGTGTCTATATTCCCAGAATCCTGGGAGAGAAAGAAGAAAGCATCCAAAGAAAGAACAGAAACTTCTAAAATTGGTTAAAGGCATGGACCAAACATAAACCTTACTTCAATATCATTTCTAAAAACTTCAGTAAGTATAGCCTTATGGAATTATCACCAAGATACAGCACAATTAAACTTCTAAAAGTAACGATGGAGAAAAACATCCTGAACCTAGTCAGGGGAAATGAAATGTTATACAGAAGACAGCAACATTTGTATCAGAAATCATGGAGGTCAGAAAAAGTGGACGTTTTTCAAGGGCTGGAAGAAGACAGTTGTTAACCTTTATTCTCATGTCTGGCACAAGATTCTTTTAAGGAGAAGACAAAATGCAGACATCCTCTAATTAAAAAAAGGAGAATTTATTGTTAGCACATTTACCCTTTAAGAAAGGCGGAAGGCTCTCCAAACACAAAGACAGTGGCAGCAGGAGGCTGCAGTCCTTAGCAGAAATGAGCAGAAGCTTGTAAAACAAACTACACTCCAACTTCTGAGGTTCTTTCATAACATTTTAGAGTTGAAGCAAAAAATGATATTAACTGAAGTGATGCTCATCTTATGTGAAAAAAATGCTTAAAGAAAGTATGTTAAAAATTCTGAAGAGTAAGGGACCCAAATAAAGTGAAATCCCTATTTCATTCAAAGTGGTAAAATAGCAATACCATTAGGGACTGATGGTGTGTGTGCGTGTGTGTGTGCATGTGTGTGTGTGTGCGTGTGCATGTGTTGCTGATATTTAAAGCAATAATTAAGGAATTTTTTCGAGGGGGCAGACAGATGGCTCAGCACATAAAAACACTTTACACACGTGTTTGGTCCCTGGAATCCAAGCTTTAAGATTGGATCAACTCCTGAAAGTGATCCCCTGACCTCTGTGTGCATACCACGCACATACTTAGTCTCTCTCTCACACATAGAGATACAGTCACACACACACACACACGGACACACAGACAGACACACACACACATGATACCTTTCACAAATAATAATTAGGCACTTGCTAATTAAATACTTATTTTTAAAAGAATAAAAGAAAACTAGATGAGGTAAATAAATAACAGCAGAACTTAAAAGAAAAGCAAATCAAGTAGACCATAAGAATGAATAAAAAAGAAATAAATGAATCAAAATAAAGTTTAAACAATCAGATAAATAAAATGACTCTACTCTCTGCTGCCTTCATAAAATATACTTTAAACTTAGGTGAAAGTGATTTGCAAACATTCATTTTTAAAATGCAAGTGATAAAGCAATTTATTACATAACATGGACCCACAGAGTCAACAAATTCATGTTGGAACAAAAGAGACACTGTGAAATATGTAAATGGTATATTTACCTAAAAGATGTTATAGTCAGAAAATACATACATCAAAGGCCATAAAACCTGAAAACAGTAACTGACAATTATGGGTGGAAAAGTAAGAAAATTACTAGGTAATAAATTGACAGGAAGAGAAAAGAATTGAAAATGCTAGTAGTTACTAGAACATTATTACCATTTTTAGAGCACGATTTAACATAAGCAGACTGGATATCCTTTTGAAGTGCTCATGCTATATTTGCTGTGACAGATCACATTTTACAGAGTAGCGGACCTAATAGATCAAAAAGAATAGAAACATTGTAGAATGTGAGCTCTGATAGCATAGAATAAAGTTATAACTCTCTGAATCTTGGCCAGTTGTGGGTCTCGGTGTAAATCACCATCTACCGAAAGCAGAAGCTTCTCTGATGAGGACTGAGAGATACATTAATCTATAAATGTATAGGTAAGTCTGAAAGAGTTGTTTGATATAGTGTCTATTTAGTAGAATAACAATAGTAACTTCTCCACAAGTGTCAATGACATGTATAGTCATATTCTTAGAGCTATGGCCCCTAATGATGCCCTCCCCTGATGATGCCAGGTGTGGGTTTCATCTTGGGCTGTGGTACATAAATCTAATCAGAAAGTTATTAGTAACACCCATGATATTTATGCCATTATTGTACTAGTGGGTCTGTCTTGCCAGATTAGCCATTATGTAGCTCAGAAGTTTAATGATAGGGCAAGATTAATGATTCCTTCACCTGTACAGCACCTCCCAGCACTGTGAAAGTTCACCAGTCGGGAGGACACTTGGGAGTCAGAACCAGCTTGATTTCTCTATGTTCTGTGACTCAAGTGTATGATGTCTTCAGCAATAGGAATTTTACTATTCAGGTCAGGAAGGTAGCCAGCAGGACAATAATCTGTAATGCTTGGGGATCATTAACCAACAAATCCAAAAATAGTTAACCTATTTCTAACATTGCACTTTCTATTTGTTCACCACTAGTGTACAGAAGGGGTATTGTTGTCCCATTATAGGACAATTCAATTTTAACTCTTCTTATGCATGTGTATAAGACATATTTTAGGGATTTTTCTACAATAGGTTTCTATATGACTGTTTCTATTTATCCCCGATACTATTCCCCTCTCTACCTCCCCTCCCCTAGTTTAACCCTTTTTGTTGCATCATTTCTTTTTAACACTTAATACCACTGCCTTCTCTCTCCAGTCCCCTGAAAGTCCCTCCCCATAGCTTTTTAGTAATTTCCTGATCTTTTTGGGTATTCTGAATGAAGCATGCATATCTGAAGATTGAAACCTAACATTCTCAAATGAAAGAAAACACTCAATGTCTCTCATTCTGGGTCTCAGTTATTTTGCTCAGAAAGGTTGTTACATATATTTTAAAAAGGGAAAAGATATCAAATCAGTAAGTTTTTACCATAGCCAAAAAGGCAGTGGAATGTTAACTCAAAATATTGAAGAGGAACTATGTTAAGAGATCATGATAGAAACAACATTAAACATTAAAAATAGGAAAATTAAAAGCTAGATACTAGAAAAGTTAGTACAATTGATGATAAACCTCTACCAAGATTGACAAACAACATGGAAGTCTTCAAATATGTATGTTCATTTATTTTCACCTTAGTGTGCACATGATCTCTTTATTAGAGATAAATTTTATATTATCTTGCAACAAACAGCATATGCTTCAAGTCCTGCTCCTTGGTCCCACTCCATGGTCCTAGCCCCTACTGTTTATCAGTGTGATAAAGGTCAGAAAGCTTCTCTTTCTTACCAATTGTATGGTTCATAGACAAGAGACAAAGAAAAATTTGTTTCATGACTCAATAAATGGGAAGTCGAATTTCCCTTTTATTTGGAAGTCCTTCTTAATAGATCTCTTTGGATTATAAATTAAATTCTTGTGGAGACTGTATGGATCTACTTCTTTCTGACCTATAGATGTCTCCACGTATGGTCTGTCAGGGACCAGCCTGGACATAAATCATTTCTCATACCAGAGTAGATGTGTGGAAATAAATGGGGCATAGTTCATTCGAAAGTATCGGAAAGGAGTTTCAGGGATCGTTCAAATCCTGAAAATCCTGAAATCACCCGTGTTTATTTTCCAAACAGCTTTTATATTAAGGTAAATGGAGGGGGGATCAGGTAACACAAACTTCCTTAGCATTGTTTCCCAGGTAGTGGGGGAATGACTTAGGTCACATCCTGTACATTCCTATTTTGTCATAGACTGAAAACACCTCTTCCCCAAGTGACCTTCTAATTTACAATAGGAGGAGAAGAATGACATTATCATATCCTGATCACTTATTAAGGTGGCTTCAGGTTGTTTTCGTATCAAAGAGCTAGGTGACCACCTCCTGTGTGAAAGGTGCAAATTGCACCTGGACAGTTGCTCAGATTCTCTGACAATGTGGAATATGAGCCTGCATAATTTGGCTCCACAATGGTCTCATTTGTCCTTGAGAAGAGATTAGTCTGAGAAAATGGTATTATGGAATTACTGATGTTCTGAAGGTTAATCACAGAGTCTAGTCTAGAACAATAGTAATTTACTCTTTCTTGAACACTATAATTAATAAGGCAAATGGTTTTGGAATCACTTTATATATAAATTATCAAGTAATAAAGCCTTTACTTTTCGGGAACATTGATGTCTAGGTAAGATTTTTTTTCTTCTTACAAAATGGGAAGGGTCATGAGTAGGTGAGGTAATACAGATTTAGACAGAAGATCAGAAATCAGAAACTCTGCAATCACCGAAAGGATCACAGAGAGCTGTGAAACTTAACTTCATGCTTGTGTATTTGAACAGGTGAGATGACAGAAACCAATTCTTTTTGATGGGTGGGAGTTTGAGACAGGGTTTCTATGTGTGGCCATGCCTGCCCTGAAACTCACACTGTAGGCAAGGCATGGCTCAAATTTAGAGATCTGTCTGCTTCTGCCTCCCAAAGAATGGGATTAAAGGTGTACACCAAGCCTGGCAAAAGAAGCCAATTCTACAAAACCACAAACTAAATTAAAGCTATTGAAGATAACATCCATATGTTTGATGTCCATCTAATTTCAACAGTGGATTTTACCAATCACACAAAGAATTAAAAAAGAGTACTATACAATATCTCCTAGAAATATAAATGATGGGACACTTTCTGGCAATAATTTAATGCATTCACCATTTGTCTTGCAAAATTCTAGCAAAGAAGAGAGAGGATTGTGGGGAAACTCCTTTATTGGCATAGATTTAAAATATTCAATAAAAGTAATGCAAAGTGGCATTATGTGAAACAGAAGAATAAATAAAAAATACCCTCTAGTCCATAAAAGCAATAAGAAAATGGCCAAAAATGCTTAAAAATCTAATTTTCAGAGTTCTGGAAACTAACAAAGTTTATAACCATTTATTTACACAGAATTTGTTCACAGAAAATGGCTGAATCTTGAGATGGGCTTTGTAAAGTTTCATTTGTCTTTTATCCCATTCTTCCATTCCTATTCCTACAATAGTTTTGGAACCCAGTTGTCCATGGCCATAGTGAGCACATCTGTCTGGCAGCCAGCACAGGGTCCAGAGGAGCAGCTGGAACTGCCTGAGAGCATACAGCAGTCATCATCTGGTCCCTCAGGGAGTTCCCTGGAAATCCACACTTTCAATAGCTAACTGGAATCTTAAAAGGGAAAGCTGTGGGCAGAGCTTGCCATAGGGGGCTTTAAATCCTCAAGTACCTCAGGTATCCACCTGAGCTTCCTTGGAAGGATAGAATGTCACACATAGGAGTGTGACTCTGGAGGATGCAGGCAATCTTATACTCTCTTTGGGAGGTATTGGGGCTCCATAGACCGTTTAGGAGTAAACTGGGGGAGTAAACTCATAGCTGAAGTGTTGGAGTCAAGCACCTTCTCAACTTTCCACCTCAAACAGCCTCTTCACAAAGTCCAGAGGCTTATGAGCTTTAAGGTAATCTCATCCAATACATAACTTAAAACTAAACTACTCAAGCAGAGACTTCAGAGGTCACTTACAGTAAGAGTAAATACTTTACAAAATTAGCTCTAGAAGTCACTTAACAAATAAGCAGGTACAGCAACGCAAACAACCAACTTGAAATGGAGATTTTCATATTTGTCAAATTTTGTTCTTTAAAATATTCAGCTTTTAACAAAGAATAACAATATACAAAGAAATAAAGTATGGCCTAAACACAGTAAACAAAATAGTCAATAGAAATTATGCCTTCTGAAATCTTAATGTCCAATTTACTACTCAAAGAGTTTAATCTAGTTATTAAGAAGCAAATAAGAAAGCATTGGCATCTCCATTAGTGAATATGAATGAAGAGTTGATTGAAAACAAATAGCAATTATGAAATTGAAATATATTTACTTCACTACAAGAGGTTAACTGAAATTCTGAATAAATATAACAAGTAAAAATCAGCAAATTGGAAGAGAGGCATTGAGATTATCCTCTTTAAAGAACAGAAAGATAAAAGAGTGAAGAGACCCAGAGGCAACTCTATCAAAATAAATGCAGATAGTTACAATAGATCAACAATATAGGCAAGAGGAGTATTTGGATATTATAGTGGGGAAATTTGTAAAAACTGAAGGACATTATTCTTACAAACAACTTCAAGCAAAATAAACTACCAATGATCCACACCTAGACACATTAAAAAACTTTTATAAGCTAAGAACAGAGTCTGTAAACAGTAAAAGAAGCAACTCAACATTTACAAATTTGTTCAGCAATATCAACGTCTGTTATGTGATCAGAAACCATAGACTCCAGACAGCTTTGGAATGATGCATGCCAAGGGCTGAAAATTATAAAACATACATGTATGAAAATTCCAGACAGACAGGTGGGCATACATAGCACATGCATATGTGTTCTAGTGAGTAAACATGAATAAACGTTTTAGTGTGTGACAGCATTAGTTCTCTGGCTTTGGTACTGTCCCACAGTTACACAAGATGGTGGAGGGTGGACAAAGAGTTCATGGGTCTGCCATCTAAAATCTTTTGTAGGTATATGTGATTTTTACTTGTTCTGAAATAATTTTAATGCAATTCTTAATCTTACAAGTATCTAACAAAATATTGCTATTAAATCAACAGTTCTGAATCCCTAACAATAATTAATGAAGGCCACGACATTAATTGCATTTTCATTTTTCTCCCATTTCTCAAAGCTGCTGTCTCTGTCAGCCTGGTGACAACCTACTGCTGTCACATTCCTAAACCAGTCTTAGAATTATAGTGTGACATCCAGCTGGCAATTGAACTTATGCCATTAAGTCTCTTTTTCATTATGGGATCTTGATATGTAACTTTGTCTTACCTAGGAGCCACAAACCTCCTGCCTCAGCCTTCTGAATGCTGAGGTAATAGTGTGCCCCCACCACATCTGGCTCCCTATATTCTTAATATTCTTCAGCAAAAAGGAATTAATAAATAACATTGGGTTGCATGTTTTTTTAAAAATTGCCAAAGTTTTAAAAAGAGAGTTAGTTTTTAAAAAGATCTAATTTAAGTTTGTAGTTGTAGTAGAAAATAGTCAAACATCCTGGGTAGTGGTAAATTCAGTAATTCCCACACAAGAAATGTGGAACCAGGAGGATTCAGGAACTCAAAGTTATCCCTAGATATATAACAAGCTGAAAGCTAACCTAGGCTACATGAGGCCCGTACCAATAGCTACAGGAATAGTCAAACAATGTATATATATATAAAATAAAGGGCTTTGTGAATTAGTGGTACAGCTCAGTGATGCTGTTTAATTTTTTTATTGATTTATTGAGCTATACATTTTTCTCTGCTCTCCTCCCTTCCTCTCCCCTCCGCTTCAACCCTCTCCCATGGTCCCCTTGCTCCCAGTTTACTCAGGAGATCTTGTCTTTTTCTACTTCCCATGTAGATTAGATCCATGTAAGTCTCAGAGTCCTCATTGTTGTCTATGTTCTCTGGGATTGTGATTTATAGACTGGTTTTCCTTGCTTTATGTTTAAAAACCACTTATGAATGAGTACATATGACAATTGTCTTTCTGTATCTGGGTTACCTCAGTCAAAGTGATGTTTTTTAGATCCATCCATTTGCCCGCAAACTTCAAGGTGTCATTTTTTTCTCTGTTGTTTCTTAATTTTCTGAGAAATTGCCATACTGATATCCAAAGGGGCTGTAC
>LOJH01052774.1:0-12295 GCA_001685095.1 Ellobius talpinus
TATTAACCAATGAAAGTAACACATAGACAGATGACCCTCCTCCATCAGAAAACTGCAGCAAAACAGTATTCTCTGGACATAACAGTGGCACTAGACACATGAACTCATAGTAGCTATGACTGCATCTACAAGACTTGCACAAGATCAAGCAGTCAACATCCAGGCATGAATAGGGGAAAGACACATGACGTCTCAGCCCCAGCTAGGGAGGTAGCTGCTGGCAACTAATGGATGCTGGGATGGGAAAATCAGTTTTCTTCACAAAGCCAGAGAAGCTACCCATGTGGTTCAAAGAAAGGCAAAAGGAGAGAGAATAACTATGTCAAACATGTCTATCACTGACGGGATTTTCTGGTGCTGACTTTTGTATATTTTATGTACAGAACCATATCTTCTGAAAATAATGATACTTTGGTGTCTTTTCTTACGTGCATTCTTTTATCTTCTTATCTTTTATTGTTCCAGCTAAGACTTCATGCATTATGATAAACAGGAGGGTACATCACCCAAATCCAGAAGTATATGGACAGCACAAATGGAAGTTGAGGAACTATTCAATTTTTTTATAAAAGGGATATGAAGTAGGGTGGAGTTCAAGGGAGAAATTAAAGAGACAGGTTGAGGCTAACTATGATTTTAAAAAATACCTGTATGAAATTCTCAAAATTATTTAAAAAGAAAGAGAACATGAAGTTGAGAGAGAAAAGTGGGAGGGGGCATATCAGGTAATTTGAAAGGAAGAAAAATGTGTGGATTTGATCAAAATGTAAGAAATTCACAAGCAATTAAAAAACAAAAGATCCTATGATAAACCCAACATGGTACATAGACCAGCAATTCAAACAGTTGGAGGATACAGAGAGGAGGATCATGAATTCAAAGCCATGATGCTCAGTAGCCTACTGAGTTTGAAATCAGCCTGGTCTACATGAGATCCTAACTTACATAATCATCAAGAAAATCAGAAGGCAAATTTGATCATCTTAAGGAAAAAGGAATGAAATCCAGAAAAGATTTGATTTAGTTTAAGATGCAAGACAGTCTACACTGTACAGACTGACTTTGTGCAGCCAGCATTTCCAAACACTGAAGGATCATCTTCAAAATATCCTCGTAAGTAAATTGAGCCACCCATACCTTAGCTGATGAAAAAACTCATCCTGCCATATCATCCCAGTGAAGCCCAACCATCAAGGGTTCTACATAGTCAAGCAATGTTAAATTGCACAATGACATAAATGTGACAATTTATATTGGTGGGTTAAATACTAGTAAAATTATTAAAATGTGCTGATAATAATAATAACACAATCTGAGACCAAGTGGATATAATAAAGGATCTGAATGTTGTACCCAATAGTTAAGTGGACAAACAACCTAAGTTGATTAACTTAGTATGCTAAGGAAAGAGAAGGAAAAGGGTACACATATCCCAAACACCAAGAAAGACTATGGTAACTAAAATCTGCCCAAGCAACAAGTGACTAGGAAGGAACCTTAAAAAAATTACACAAAGCCCAAACCAGCACTGTAAAATGCCAATAACTGTGGCTCAAACTGCAATCGAATCTATCAGGAGAGGGTAGCCAGGGTCTCATAAGATAAAAGGTGGCAGGCAATGCCCCAATCTAATTCATGCACTCCTATTCTATCCTTTATAGAACACTCACCAGTGAATCCTTACTTAAAACTGCACTGACAATTTATTTCAATGGTTAGAACTAGTATTCCTGCTGACAGAAGCAGAATTTGAGCTACAAAATAACTAGTTTGCAAAACTGTCCAAGTTTCAATGTAACATATTTTAACGTTTTTAAAATTCCATTTGTGCTTCATAAGTCTTAGACATAAAAATATCCATTTATAACCAGGAATGTTATACTGCTTTAGTTCTCTCTCTAGTAAAGACAAATCAATGTCTAACCTTTGTATATTAAATTTGGGTCATCTTTTCCAGGGACAAGTTGTGGAAAAAGAGGACAGCACATGATAACAGAAAAAGCCAGTACTTTTTCTAAAACATGGCTTACATTTTCTTACATTTCTTACATTGAAAGCTAGCTCATGCCGGGTATGCAATGGGCTTTGTGATAACTGGTTATAAGGAAGCTGAGGAGGAAAGTTCTTGTTTTAGTTAGCTTGCTTTTAGAGTCTCCTATAGCCTAGAATGATCTATAATTTACTGTGTAGCCAAAATGAGCTTGAATTCCTGATCCTCCAATTCCTTCTTTGGAATATTAAGATTACAAGGTCAGTTTTATGATTATATCTAGGGATTATACCTGCATGTGGGACAGGTGTAAACTGAAGTTTCTGTCCCGCCTGGTCTGTCAGCCATTGATTGAGTCCCAAAGAAGCACACAGAGACTTATATTAATTACAAACTGTTTGACCTATTAGCTCAGGCTTATTATTAACTAGCTCTTATAACTTAAATTAACCTATAATTCTTATCTCTGTTTAGCCATGTGGCTTGGTACCTTTCATCAGTGAGGCATTTTCATCTTGCTTCCTCTGCATCTGGCTGGTGACTGCGTCTCTGCCTTTCCTCTTTCCAGAATTCTCTTAGTCTGGCTGCCCCGCCTATACTTACTGCCTGGCTACTGGTCAATCAACATTTTATTAAACCAATACATATGACAAATCTTTACAGTGTACAAAAGCATTATCCCACAACAGATGGGCATTCTACCAACTGAGTTACATCATCAGCCCTGGAAGCTGCTTTTAGTTATATACAGTTAATGGTACAAAATTTTCAGATCCCCAAAGAACTTGAATTCTGCCGACATTGATTTGACTTTTTTGGGGTGGGGGAACCTAAGTTCTGGGTGAGCAAAGGCCCAACAACACCTTGAGTTCAGCCTTGCAAACTCCTGAAGAGCAAACCCAGTGAGATGTGACTGGCCATCTGCAGAAACTATGGAACAGTAAGTGTGTGCTATGTAAAGCTCCTAAGGGTGGGTTAGCTGTTACATAACAGGATGCACAGCTAATAAGTAATGTTAAATAAATGGCTTCCCAGTCCTGTTACACACTTTGAATACTAAAAGATATATATGTGTATGTGTGTATGTATATATATGGGGGGGTGTGTGTGCATACATATCAAGGTTATACACACACATGCACATATACACGCACACATGCACGCACACAAGCACAAACACTTTTAATGTTCCAACTAATAGGTTGCTTTATTTGCAATCCAAACGGTTAATATGCTATATGCTAAAAAATAAAGCCAGGTAAATGAGCACAGTCATTTCAACCAAACAGTGCATGAAGTAAGTAAATATATAAGAAGTAATGGGAGCTCTAACAGTTTGAGTATGAAATGTCACCCACAAACACCTGTGTTTGAATGCTTGGTTCTCAGCTGACAGTACTTTGAGGGAGGTTCCCCCAACTTTAAGACATGTGGCCGAGCTAGCAGAAGTGGGTCACCGAGGGTGAAGCTTTAAAGATATATACTGGACTCTGTTGTTGCCTAGCATCTGCATCGTGTTCTTGCAGTACTGTGAAGAATGTTTTTTTATTCCCAGGCCACACCTTCTCTATCATGACAAATGGAAAGCATAAATCAAAATTAAGCACTCATCCCAGAAGCTGTTTCTTTGGGTATTTCATCAGAGATATGAGAAAGACCAGAAAGCAAAGGTTCATTTCCGTCTCTTTTCTCTTGTACTCTCTGTACATTGCAAATGATGACTCTAAACAAACACAGTGGATGCCACCCCAAAAACTTTTTAAAACTCCCACAATTAAATTGATAAGACCACAATGGAAGAGCTTCCAAAGGAAGAGCTTGTGTTTTTCTGTGTATTATAACCCTGAACAATATACTTACAGCTAAGATTATTGTCTGTTCTCAGAGTGTTTGTACCAAAAAAGCAATCTTAGCTTTGGATTTATTTTAATCCCACCACAAAAAAAGATGGTGTTGCATAAGTAAGACTAAAATGTTAAGGGGGAAAGCAGCTGAAATCAAATCAACTACCTGTATACCTCTGCAGTTTTTCTACGAGGTCAGACAAGAGCTCTGGGATAAAGAAGTAGTTCTCTGCTTCTTCCAGTCTCCAAAAAGGCATCAAGCAAATGGAGCCAGCAACTCTGAAGCCACAAGGTCACCACAATAAAATCTATCCTTGTTCCTCCCTTCTTTACAAAAGTCAAATAAACGCCCATAAGAAGAAAAAGGAAAAGGGTGAGTATAGATATCTGTTCTCTGAAACATTTCTTACATAATATGATCTTAAAGCTGGTTGTACTGCAGAAAAGTATTAATTATTTTTCACTTTCCTCTTTTCTAAGTATTATCAGTTATTTCATTACTACTTAATACAATCTCAAGAAAAAAAATTTCATATGCTAAACAACTCAACATAATTTGGTTTCACCTACCAGCAGTGACAATACTTTACATTATAACCAATTAGTAGTTGTTAAAAAACATGTTAATTTCAAACCATTTGTTCAAAATAAGCATTCAACAGTTTCTATCTGAATGACATCTGTGCACTTAATTAAAATAATTATAGATGTCAACAGTGGTCAAAAATAACATCAGCACATAAGTACAAGACACAAAGAATAAAAACACATCTATTAATAGCATTATAGATACAGCCCATCCATGCATAAGGTTTCCAACAGTGAAGGAGAAACAGAAAGTACTTGTATAGTGTTACTTGCGCTTCTTCACCTGGCACTGAACTTGCTTCTTATTGCCAGGTCTCAGTCAGGCCTACACTGTCTAACAGATCACAAAGAGGATCAAAGGGAGACACAAGAGAAGCAGGCAAAGCCTTTGCAACAGTTTAACCACTGAAAGCAATGACATGGGTTTAGAAACAGGAATTCAGGACTGTAGCTCTGCAGGGCATGGGTACACGTGTCTAGGAAACCTAAGTTCTCAAGGCCAAATATTAATGGATGATGACTGGTCTGACAAGCCAAATTCACTTCTATTAGTGTCATATAAGTCATCAGATCAGGGAAATCACCAAACCCTAATCAATACAAAACACCTTGTCTTTCAGATAGATCAAACATGCACATAAGAAATAGGCAGCAATGACCAGGATTCCACAAAACCAGAGGGAAGCAGGATTTACCTGTCAAGACTACCAACATGACCAGATGCATTCTTTTTCACTGCTTGGCAATATAACTTTTCTGACTAGTTTCCTTAATGTTAAGTGATTTATAATTACTTTCCCTTTAAAAGCAGTAAGAAAATACTACAGAGAACCAAGGAAAACTATGCACAAGAACTACTAAATATCTCCTACTTTAGGCTGTATTCTTTAAGATTACTAGCACACCATGCAGGATGGAAGCCACTATTTGTGATTCTAGGGTTTGTTTAGGGTAAAATCTTGTCATCACAATCACCGTTACCACCATGTCCACAGCCACTTTCTGAACATCACAGATACTGAGGCTGCTGAAGCTCTTTATATGCGTTATCCCATCTTCCATGGTAACATCTACAGACTTGATTTTAATTCTGTACTTATGAACGTATATTAAAAATTCATCTTGTCAGGCACAACAGCACTTGCACTTTGGAGGCAGATTAAGGGAGATCTCTATGAAATCAAGGCCAGCCTTTCTGTAAATAAAGGCCCATGCCAGCCAAGTCTACATAATAAATTAATCTCACATAATTCATATATAACTCAATGTATAGAAATAAAACTCAAATAAGAGAAATTTAAATGGTAAGCTTACACTGTTCCCTATACCTTCCACGTGTCCTTCATATGTGCACATACATACATATGGGACCATCCACACATCCTCAGACTTAATTTTCAAACACATTCTTAACACGTCACCTGCATCTTTTTAAATTAAGAATCTGCAATGATGGCATCCTATGGTTACACAGCAGCGAGAACAGGTCCAGTTTACCATCTAAAAGAACCAAAATATTGACACTTGTTTTTCTACTGAAGATCTGTAGGTTGCTTCAAATATTTTGTATAAATGAGTAATTCTGTGAAAGGCATACTGTACGTGCATGTTTACATATACATAGAAGCATTTTTAGGACAGATTAAAGCTTCTGGGTTTTAGGATGGCTTCCAAAACATCAAAAGGTTTATATGTTTAACTTTTAACAGAGAGGACCAAATGGAAGAGCCAGAAGAAGAGTTTGCAGAAGAGACAGTACCAGGTAGGCCTCCTTCTGATAGTGTGTGTGAGCCATGCTGAGATGTTCTTCATAATAATTTACAGAAGAAACCTATAAAAATAGGTTCCTCTACACTGCCAGGTACTTTTTCTAAAACAAAACTATGCAAAATGAAGAAGGCACAAAAATAAATGTTACATTGTATAAACTCCTGTTATTTAAATAATCAGACCTCACATCAAAGCTTTAAAATGCATGTGTCTGGAGGGCAGTGGTGTTGATAAGACCTAAAGTGCATCTCTAAGATGTGACTAACATCTGGGCAGCCCTAAAGACTCTTAGGTATCCAAGAGGAGATGTGGCAGGTAGAGAGACTGCCTGGAAGAGATTCACTGAAGAGGTAAGAGATGAGGCTCTAACCTTCTGTTCAAGGAGTCAACCCTAAAGAGCCTAAAGCCTACAGAGATGTAGATACAGTAAGTGCTATAGGACAAGATGAGCCTCAGCAGAATTCAAAGTCAGTACAGATAATGACAGGACTTGCTTTTGGTTGAACCTAGTTAAAGAATGGACTGGCTAGGGATAGATGGGTCTCCTCTGACTTATCAAGGGATTAGTCAAATAACACAAGCAAAAGACTGCTAAAAAGCATAGAAACAACAAACAAACCGTTCCCAAAAAGAGTGTGTGAAAGAACCAGCCATACTCAGAGGTAACGATTCAGCAAGATACTAGCCTCTGCTCCACATACACAGATCCTCAGAAGGCTAGATGCCTAACAAGAAAGTCCTTGCTTAGACACTCTAGCCTAGAAAAACCTCAACTTGAAATGATAGATAACAAAGTAAAAACAAACTTCAACCTTTCCATTTATTATTTTATATTCTGAATGTATCTTCAGTTCAATTGTTTTAAACAAGAGGGAACAGCATGCTCCAGCTAAAGCAAGACAGATGGAAGCACACAGGACAACACCCAGGAATATGGCTTACACAAGATGGGTGAGTCCCACATATAAGCCGTTCTGCATCTTACACATCTCAGGCACAGCCAGCATGCTGCACATCATTTAGTTATCAGATCTTTTACTTGCTTTCTAATTTCTCTGATATAACTCGAACAAATAAATAAAAGGTATTATAAGCAGAGATTTCTTTGTCCCGCCCCATCCCACGGCCACTTCTAAATAATCACTCAGAGGCTTAATAATAATTACAAACTGCTTGGCCTCTTCAGGCTTATTACTAACTAGCTCTTACATTCAAATTTAACCCATCTCTATTCATCGTTGCACTGACACGTGGCCGCGGCTTTTACCAGTCTGCTGGCATCTTGTTTCTTGGACAGCTGGCTGGCGTTTCCTCAACTCTGCCCTTCTCCTCTCTGTATCTTCATTTCACTTTCCTGCCTAGCTGTATTCTGCCTTGATATGGGCAACTTCGGCCAACGGCAGCAACACATATTCACAGCATACAGAAGGGTTATCCCACAGCAAGGTACTTTCAGATGGAAAATGCAAAGACAATCAAAGATCAAAATGGTGCAATAGTGCATTTTATAGAGGGTAATGACGTAAAAGTTTGGGTAAAACTCAGAGGTTCATATGAACACAAATCTCTCCCTCCCCTCCACCATCTTTCCCCCTTTTTCTCTCTCTCTCTCTCTGTGTCTCTGTGTGTGTGTGTCTGTGCGCACGCGCACACGCGCTTTATGTTTTTCCTATCTGAATCTGTAACATAATATAATATAGCATAACATAACAAGTTTATAACATCAAATCCATTAAAATTCAGATTACTTGGGTAAGCACAATTTTAAATAAAGCAACTGATGTTGACCTGAGTAGATCAGCTATTTTAGTATACTATCAATCATCAAATCAGCCCAAAATGGCTAGGATAACATCTTCAAAGGGCATTTATGAATTTGACAGTTTCTTAACAGCACGTTTTCATTTAGCCTTTCTACAGCTCTGATCTGGCTTCTTTATAACCATACACTTCTTTACATTGATGCTCAACACTTTATACATTGATACAAAACTTCTGTCAGCTGAAATAAAGCCATGCATTTATGAAGTGCTTCCATGTAGTCCTTCAAATTAAGAAAACACAAAAGCCATGCATTTGTGTAATGCTTCTGTGAAGTCATTCAAAGGAAGAAGACATGCAACAATCATGCAGTATGGGTGGGTTAATACTTTCTTGTATTTCCAGGACCTCACAGAGTGCTGGCTGCACACGGGGCATTCATTGACTCCTGCTATATCTAGCTTCATATCTGAAAAGCACAGACAAAGAACACCCATCTCAGAACTGCTGAGATGGCTCAGTGGGTAAAGGTGCTTGTCATCAAGCCAAACAAACAGAATGTGATTCCCCAGGAGAAAACATACTGTCACTAGCTGTCCTCTGATCTCCTCGGGACATGTACAGCCACACATACACCCATGCACGCAAAATAAATAAATATAATGGAAGGAGGAGGAGGAGTTAAAAGACAGATTGAGCAACACAATAAGATCCTGTCAATCATGGAGTGTGTGTGAAAACTAAACTAATGCAGTGACAATGGAAACCAAATTGAAATTAAAATTCAATAAACTGTGAACATATCTTCACCAGAATTTTCTGGAAAAGTATACCTTGTTAATATCATGATAGATAGAGGGTACTAATCCCTTTCAAGATCAGTGACTATAAAAGGAGTTGACGTTACTTTCTACGAAGTAACAGACGTTTTAGGCATTTGCCTTGGCAATAGGAATATTTCTACACCTTGTTTCAGGTCCAATTCCGTCAATGTTAAACTCACTCCTAAGTGACTCAATTGTAGTCCCAATTAGAGTGAATCCTGGATAGCTATTCCAGTTCTTCTTCCTTACCAATCTCTGACTATCCATTATTAGACCTAACATTACCTAACCATAGGTAAATGTGAACAAGATATCTGATATGTTCCTTTACATGGTCAAAGAAGTCAAATAGGCAAGCAAGCCACTTGCAGAATACAATAATTTGAGTCCTCTCCTGTGACCAGGGAATCCTGCGCGGCACAACCAGGCTAGATATAGCGGAGGCAGACATGTAAGTAGTCCCAGAGATGTGATCTCTAGCTCTGGTTACTCTCTCATCTACACAGTACCTTAAAACTGCAACCCCTTAGTCAGGAAAAAACTCTGTGAAGAAAAATGAAAACAGCCAAGAAAAATAAGAGAAAATTTAATTTTTTAATCAAAACTTACCTAAGTATAAGCTTGAAAATATCAATCTCTGAGAAATAATATTAAAAAATATGCTGGAAAATCAAGAATCACCAAGTTACTATCAACCACAGACACACTTAAGTCCTTTAGAGCATAGTACAGCCAAGTGCATGCATATTCTGATATTCTACTCAAATCTGATACCCATCAAGGTAGAATAAAAAATATATACTGAAAAATAAACTTTGCAATAATTCAAAGGATTATGAAATTTGACTGATACCATCTACTGATGAATTATTTTATGTTTCATAAGATTCCTATATTTATCCTAACATGAATAATTTTCTTCCCAAGATTTGAGTGAATTTAAAGCACAGTGGACATTTGCCCCATTATCATGTAAGGAAGGTCTCTCTCATGCACACAACTATCGTAAATGTCCCTGTCATCAAACAAACAAACAAAAAAATGCATCTTCTTACTACAGTGCATAATATACATAATACTGAGGCAAAAGGGCAGAAACAGCTCAATAAACATCTTCCAGTCAAACATGGTGGCAGACAACAGTATCCTGGCACTCTGGAGGCAAAAACAGGAGGATCAATAGTTCAAGCCCATGTCTCAATAAATAAAATAAAACTAAGATACAAAATGGGAGAAAGCCCAGGGGCCTTCACAACACTACACAAAGAACTACAGGAATGCTGAGAAGAGATGATCTTCTCTAGGAAAAGCACATCAATAAGTTAACCATTCCAAAAAGCCCTGAGAACAGACATACAAGGAACGTTATAAACTGAGGAGGTTATATCTTATATAATTCAACACAATTCATGAAAAAGAGGCCATTAATTTGAATAAAAGTAAACAGGAGTGTATGGGAAGGTTTGGATGAAGGAAAGGGAAGGAGTCGTGATGCAAATATAATCTCAAAAGATAAAAAAATTAAAAAAACTAAAAAGACAAAAATCTACATGACCAAGCAGTGCTTAACCAAATTAAATCCCAAAAAATATTTGACTGTGTGGTCTATGCAAATGCCAGGCAGTGTTAGAACTGGCACAACAGACGGCAGAGAGTTAAACAATTGGTAGATGGGCAGCAAACAAAACGGTTGCATGTCAACCGTTATGTAAAAGACAGCTGGAAGGCATATCGACCATACCACGGAATAAGCACAGTCAACCCACATACTGGAAAATTCACTTCCTATTTCAATCATTCAAAGTTCTGAATCTTATCTGACAGTCAGAGAGACTCAGTAAGGAGACCATGGCTAAAATCACAAGACCCACCCTGATGAACTGTTCCTAAATTGACTGTTAGTTGGGCATTTTTCCATTAAAATGATGTATACAGAGAACTAAATATAGAATCACTGAAACAGAGGAGTTTCTGAACTGGGTAAATACCTATCAGAGGAAGGACTGTATCAGAAAGGGAACAAGACAAGAAAGTTCTCACTCAGGACATTCTCCACAGGAAAGGCTGACTGGTGACGGTATACAAGGTCATGTCTAGAGAGAGGTCCAGGGAAAGAGGAGCAGAGTAGAACAAAACTCAGAAAACGTGCATGGTAAAATTCTCCACAACAGGCAATCAGGTTCATAACCGAGGTTTTTAATTCCACAGGCTACATTGGAACAGGTTGAATGGATGGTTCTCTTTTTAACATTTATTTTACTATTTGATCGAGAATTTATAGGTGATTATAGTATTTACATTTTCTTCCCACAGTTTCTCACATCCAGATCCTCCACCCATTCCTATTCAATTTCATGAGTTCTTAATCATTGCTACATGTCTGTGTGTATTCACATATATAAATACATCCTACTGGGTCCCTTTAGTATTACTCATATGTATATGTGCTTAAGAATGAATACTTGAGATTGGAAAGCCTATCAGGATGAGCTGGATATGTCAACTTGATACAATCTAGAGTTATACAAAAGGAGGGAACCTCAATTGAGAAAATGCCTCCGTAGATCCTTCTGTGCTATTGATGGGGAGAGCCCAGCACATTGTGGGTGGAGCCATCCCTGGGCTGGTGGTCCTGGGTTCTATATGAAAGCAGGCTGAGCAAGCCATGAGGAGTAAGCCAGGAAGCAGCATCCTTCACCATGGTCTCTGCATCAGCTCCTAACTCCAGGTTCCTGCTCTATTTAAGTTCCTATCCCGTCTTCCTTCAATGATGAACTGTGATATGGAAGTGAAAGCCAAATAAACCCTTTCCTCCCCAAGCTAATTTTTGGTCATGGTGTTTCATCAAAGCAATAGAACCCCTAATTAAGACAGGAGAAGACTGATTCTCCCTTTTTTAGCGCTATACTTTGCTTAGAGTTCATCTTGGGGTGGAGCCTTGTAGGGAACCATGGATTTGGCTGACCTACCTGCCTGGAGAGGCACAAGTGTTTCAGGTTAGAGTCCATGGTTCCTGGGGCACAATGGGCCTTCCAGTTCCTGGGAGACCAATGAACGACCTCAGGCAGTGAAGCGTTCAGACTATATCTGAAATGAACTACAATCCAGAAATGGAGGACACACTTGAGATCCAGATCTTAAGGCTCTTAAGGCAGGAAAGCAACCTTTAATCTGGGCTATACCTTCTGCTGGAAGACTATATAAGGACAATGGAAGAAGAAAGGGTTCCTTCAGTCTTTACATGCTTGCCCTCGCCTTGCCAGCACATCCATTTCTTCACTAGGGAGCCTATTTCTTTGGGATCCTAGCATATACAGAAGACAAGCTGAGACACCCAGCTCATGGGTCTGATCAACTCAGATAATTGGACTTCACATTCAACACTAGATAGCCATTACTGGACTGCAGCCTGTAAGTCATTCCAATAATGTGTATCTGTGTGTGTGTGTGTGAGAGAGAGAGAGAGAACGAAAGAAAGAAAGGAAGGAAGGAAGGAAGGAAGGAAGGAAGGAAGGAAG
>LOJH01052775.1:0-12294 GCA_001685095.1 Ellobius talpinus
TATATATGAATAATTTGCATTGATATGGATCTTGGTTTCTTGATACAAATTTAAGAAGAGAGGAGGTGATGTAGGAGTGCCCTCTGGGTACTGTGATTACCATTAATGAATAAATAAATTGCCTTAACCTGTTGATAGGGCAGAACTTAAGTAGTTGGAGAGGACTGGACTGAATGCTGAGAAAAAGAAGTGCAGAATCAGAGGGGCACCATGGAGCCATCTCTGGAGATAGATGTGCTGAAACTTTGCTGGTAGGCCATGACCTCATGGTGATAAATGGATTAATAGAAATTGGTTAAACTAACTTGTAAGAGTTAGCCAATAAGAAGCTAGAGCTAATGGGCCAAGCAATGATTTAATCAATACAGTTTTTGTGATTATTTTGGTTCTTGGTGGCCAGGACAAACAAGCAGCCCCCCTCCCCTGCAACAAACTATCTTTCTTCTGTCCAATAGAGATCTATATAAGCAGGACTCCCTATGTAGGGAATGCAATTATCCACAATGTCCTGGGTTTTTACAGCAATTAACCATCAGATAATTTCAAATAGATATGGCCACACACCAACTTGACAAAAACATTTACTCTAGACCCTCTTCCAAGGTAATTCTAAGTTGTGGAAAGTTGGCATTTAAAACTAACCAAAGCCATCTGAAAGAAAATTTTATAAAGGGTAGTCTCCTAGTTCATTTCACCACAGAACCTTTCTCAAATAATTTGTGGAGTCTTCCTCTCACAGGAGGACATTGGTGAACCACATTGCTTGAAAATTCCTATATTTTTCTGTAACTCTTCCAGTGTACAATCTATGGTTGTAAAGTGTAGGGAGCTAAATTAGCTATTATCAGACTTTTCCGGTAGCACATATTTTTCAGCAAACATACAAAACTAAGTAATTATTTCAGTCAATGATGCAAATCTTGAAGAGTTTTCTTTGGAGTAGAATCTTTGATGTTCTTGAAATTACAGAAATTTGATTCATGTAGTTTGTGGATAATTTACCTCATTAAAAAGCATGAAACTAGCTATAGCTATTGACCATGAAAGCAGTGTAGAACACAATTCCTCTACTCAGAGATTCACCTGAAATTTCAGCACCTATGCACCTGAGATATGAATATACATGCTTAGAAACAACACATGATATAGCTTGTAATTGGAGAGATGAGTACACCCTGCCTACAAATAATTGTTCACTTACATTTCACTTCACTAATTTTTTCTGCATGGAAAATTGCTAGTGTTATATTTAAAATTTGCAATCATCTTCTGCAATCACTATGCATTTTGGATGCTGCTTATGGTCTTGTTCCCAGAACTCATTGTATGCTGATACTATGCGTACACATTTCTGCATCCTAATATGCTTCCATCAGCTTATTTGTGCCACTGCTAATCATGTAATTCACACATTTTAAGAAGTTTACTGAAGGAAATAGTGACTTATAAACAATGAATTTATTTTATGCTGTTTGCCCTCTCAAGGTGCACTTTGATCCACTGAACTATTGATTAGAAATTCCTCAAATGTTTTTTTCTTGAAAGTCATATTTCTTTTCTCCACTGTATATGGATCCAATGCTTTCCACAAGCACTTGAGGGTTTACCATGATGTGGTTTTCAACTGCTACTACTCTGTTCCATTTCCAGATACATCCCACTATTCCACTTATTACACTCACTTTAGATACCTCAGTCACTTTCTCCCTGTTGTGTTAGACAGTGGACCTGAATGCCCTCTCCCTGCTTGCTAAATTCTGTTCAGTACAAGGTTCAATCATTCCCAAGTAAACATTTCCTATCTCCTAGACTGTAACCATCAGTGACATTCATTTCTGTGAAATGACAACCACATAGGTATTTGCTTTAATGGCCATGTACTCCAGGCTCATTGATGACAAAGTCCCTATTAACCTTTGTAAATTCTGAATCTCATAAGAAGACTGCTATAAATACAATGAATGCTATATAGATATTAAAAAACATTTTGCATAATATGAAAAGTAGATTTTGTTACTTCATTCAGGGATTACTGGTGCCAAAAAGATACAAAGAACTAAACAAAATCATTTTTTATTTGTTTGTGTTGTTAAATGACTCTAATAAAATTAGTGATTGCTAAAAATATTTCAACAACCCTTTCTTTTTATCAGATATTAGATATGGGAATTATATTGTGTGAAAATACTTATGTTGATAAAGAGATTAATGAGTAATATATAAACAGACATTTTAGAGCTTTCATTATATAAGCTTATGCAATGAGTAGATCTTTGATATCTTGCTTTTGTTGGTACTTTTTAATTTGTATATTAACTACTTCATACTTAATTTATATTTACTTGAGTCTTCAATAAGTAGATTTTAATTAAACAGAATGGCAAAAATATTTGATTGTTGCAGTACTTTAATATTTTATGAAGAGAATATTTTTTTCTAATATTTAAAATTCATTTCTTAAGAAATATCCCTCCAAAGAGAAAAATTAATTGTAACCTTGCATCTCTTGAGTGTTTGCCAGACAGCATTCAGTCTGCAATAGATGCCTTCCAAAACTAATTAAGGAATAACATTATTATCCATACAAACATAACAAAAGCTCTGTGCAAGCACACACTAAGTCTGTGGAAATTCTGTCTGGACCAGCTGTCAATTTCTGGGCTCTCCTTTTTTCCCCATTGAAGACTATTCATAAAGTGGAGATAAACACATCCCCTGCCTGCTATATGGATGTACCTGAAAATGTTTAATGCATCATGGCATTTGGGAGATTATTTTAATGGATTCTTACCAAGTCATGTTTTGACAGTCAATTTAAATACATTTAAGTTAACACTATCACCTATGCTGAAATCCAGCTGGAAACAGGAAGGTTCTATTGTGAAAGGTTGAAGGAACCAGAAGATAAAGCATACCATTCAAAATAAAAAAACTCAATAAAAGAAACATGAGTTAATCCAATTGCTATGCTTGAGGAAATATACTTTCTTGGGCAAGTACCTAAGCCTATGTCTCGTAGAGCGAGGAAACTCTTCTTATGCACTCACATTTAATTCTCTCGCTCACCAGTGAACTCTTGAACCACTGTATTATGATTGTGCATAATAACAGTAAATAGAATATTTTTCTCTCTCCCTAACAAAATAAAACATGGCTGGCCTTTGACAAAGTTCTTAGCTTCAGTAGTAACATTGTTGTGCTTCCTGTTCACTCACCCAAGGTAAAAGCTGCAGGACATTGCTAGGCTGCTTCCATCCTTTCCAACCTCACTTTTCCATACTAAAGCTCAAACTGATGTTCATTTGTCTTTCATTCTGTACTCTGACTGTTAGTCAGGAAGGGGTGTGAACTCCTTAATAATAAAAACAGTTATTGTAAAATGCTACTTTTCTGGCAAGTTGAGGTGTTTTTTGTTTTTGTTTTTTTTTAAAAAAAAAACCAGCCAATTGTGAAAACAAGAAAAATGTTTCCCTTTGAGAATGGTAGGGCTCTTAAATTATGTCAGAACGTCTTACTCATATTAAATCATAATTCTTCACTTGTTAACGAAGGGGCATCACTAATACTTTGCTTAATTAGATGAAGAAATTAAGGAAGCATCGAAGCCATTTTATCTGGAAGAACTCTCAGGTCTCTGACCCAGCTATAAAATCAGGGCTTAAACTCAGCCTGCTGCTCAGTTTTGTTTTGGATGTGAGTATATATGAGTGTGGTTTCTGTTTTGGACTTATGTTCATTTTCCTTTATTGTTGTATATAATAATGTATATCATGAAAATCCTGGCCTAATAAAATGGTTTAATAGTCTTATATCTATATGCAGAATTTGTTCATACTTGAGTATTTAAAAATATTACCATTAATATTACATTATCCAATATTTAATTGTTGAATTCTGTGGGTGTCACGTTTTTTTAATTCATCTAAGTATCTAAATGATTAGTATAATTATTTTCAGATAAACCAATTCTTTGTTATTGGGTTTTTTTTAAAAAATTCTCCTTGACATTCTCTACTTTTTTCTTATTTTCTTCTTCTTTTTCTCTTTTTCTTCATAATAAGATCTGAGCTGACCTTGAGCTTCATCTCCTCCTTGCTCACATCCCCAGTGCTGGATTGCAGGCATGTGTCACTGTATCTGACTAGAGGTTCTCTTTCAACTTTACTCTGTCAAACTATCTAAAATTTTTATTGTAGCTGTTGTTTATGGTGCTCAGTCCACACATATGCAGCAAAAATTAATGAAAAAAAGAGACCATGAATTTGAAGGAGACTGGGAAGTTTATACAGGAGGGCACAGAGGGAGAAATGGAAGGGAAGAAATGCGGCTGTATTATAATCTAAAAATAATAATTAAAAGAAGATTGTGTTAATGTTTTTTGCGGGATTTTTTAAAAAGTAAAATCTGTTTTAGGCAGAATAATTTATATAAGGTTTCTAGCAAAGCTGGGGGCATATTTAATTGTTGTTTTCCCAACAGATTCAAAGGCACAAGAGTAATTGCTTATTTAAAGGCAAATTAAAAAAAAACAAAACAGAAGTGTTGGGAAAAGGTAACACTTGGAAGCACAGCTGTCAATCTTAAAAGGAGAACTGAGACCCATTAAGTAAATGTGCTGTTTTTCACTCTCTGTTGCATCTTATGTGGCTGATGGAGACAGTCCACATACAAGAAAATTTGAGCGCAGTCTTGTCTAGCAGTATTTGTAAATACTAAGGTTATAAAAACTTCATTCCTAGAATTAGTTGTGGTACTTTTCTAAGAAATGACAGCTGAATTTTGGAGCCCTCTCTCACTGTGGTATACAATTCCTTACACTAAATTCTAACTTGATAATCCGTGTATTCTGGGAGTGGCATTGCACACTCATGCAGGGGAGGGTAGTTATATATAAACTTTTTTTAAACAGTTATAGTTTGATTTTGTTAAATAGTGAGTATGATTAAATCTTTTACATATGTCCTTAGTTTTGGTGATCCCATCAACCCATCAATTTCTCCCCTGCACCCATCCTTTTCTTCTTAGTCTGACGCCTCCGGTTTCCCATCTCTTCTTTCCTATGGCATGTATTCTACGATACCTCTAATTATATATTTAACTGAATTGTGAGCTAGTAGGCTGCCATATGCTTTTCACAACCTTTCTTTTTTGAGTTGGTCCTCCTCCCTTCTCCTGGAATTTCCCTGTACTTCTGTACCCATCTTTGCTTAATGATTTCCACCCCTAGTAGTCCACTTCCCTACTTTTGTCTTACCCACCCTCTACTGTCCTCTCTTAATATGCTCCCCTATCCCTCCACCCAGGCTCCTTTCTAGTGTTTTGGTTGCTTTGGTTACTTTTGTGATATGTGTACAGGATAGCCAGCTAAAATTGCAGCTTATATTAAAGAGTTGCTCTCCAGGACCCATTACTAACTCAGAAACTGTAGGTGGGTGATACGTGTGCAAAGAAATAAACTATTCCTTTTTGTGGATGTGGTCACTGGTAGGTTTCCAGGCTCCAGTGGATGTCCCTGAATCCATGCACATATTGGCAACATTAATTGGATGTGGATATTTAAAAGAAAGATAATAAAATTGGAAGAAGAAACTGTTGGGGAGTATTATTTGGGGAACCAAGGAAAGAAAATTGCAGGTGGGTATGATCCTATTTCATTCTATATGAGTTTTTTAAAAATAAAGAAATTATTAATAATAAAATATTATATAATGCACTTAACAAACAAACAAGAAAACAAACATGCCATTTTGGTTGACTTTAAAAATTAAGAGGCCACTACTGGAATGTCATTTATAATATAGTTAAAATATTTTGGAAGGAACTTACTTCTAAGGGTCATTATTGCAAAATTTAAGAGTTAATTCAATTATAAAGATTTAAGAATGGGTTAAATTAAATAATTCCATTGCATAAAAACTGTGGCACAAGAGACTCATTGGAGTATGATTTATTTACTATTGAAAGTTTTGTTTGTGATTTCTAATTATAAATAATTTTGTTTTGTAATTCCTGGTGTAATCCCCCCCTACATTTTTTGGTTTATTTTGAGACTGTAATTTAATTACAGTGTTTCTCCTACCCCTTTCCTCTCTCCAAATGCTCCCAAATACCCCTCTCCACTCTCTTTCTAATTCATATCTTCTTCTCAAATCAATTTTTTATCATTCAATATTTAATACACATTTTAATATTTAATCAAATGTTGATATGTGCATATATGTATTTACATATCCATACACACATATGTATGTATGTATGTATGTATATTCCTAGCTATGACCTGTTGAATCCATCTAGTGTTACTTTTATGTGTGTTTCCAAGGTTGTTTCAAAGCAGACAACCAATTGGTATGCTTTTCCCTGGGAAGGACCACTTCTACTCCCAGCTTCTCTCAGTTGCTTGTAGTTCTTTGTGCTGGGTTGAGGCCCATGGGCTTTTTCCTGTCTATTTTAGCATACTTGCTGGTGTCATTCTTGTTCAGCTTATACTTAGGAGTCACAAAATCTTCAACTATACTAGTATTGTCATTTAAGAGGTGAAATGGTTGTGTAAAAGTGAGATTTGAGGGTTTCTAGAAATAACCCATTCTACTCACAAAAACCCAGACATATCCACACACAGATTTATCTATAAGTACCTAAAACTTTATCCAGGGAGGAATGTGCTTAGGGTCTTTAATATTTTCATAAAACAAGCAGACTGTCTGGCATGCTCAGTTTTGTATACCATATTTGCTATATGTCAACTAAATGTCATAAACTGAGATATGATTTATTTATGAATAACGTTTGCTTACAAATTTAGCTTCTCAATCTTATGGGGATTAAAAACTACATCGATAATAAAGTACCAAATGAAATTATTGGAAATTGTCTCTCAACAAATTGAAGAAATTCTTTAAGAGTTCATGGTATGAATTATTCTTTTCCTAGAAAATAGTAGAGGGAGTGGCATTATTCTTGCTATTAAGATGGGAATGTGACCATAAAAGTTAGTGTGAATTATTTTTCTAGGGGAAATAGAAGACATACTGGTGAGAAACTTCAGAGTTTTTCCTGTTGGGACATTTTACCCTGAGGAATAATTGCAAAAATAAACTGCATGTAATAAGTCATATCATAAAAAACTTATAGTATATTAGTATCAAGATAGAAAATGGATGTTTGAGAATAATAACTTTTCTAATGTAGCATAATATAGTCTCACTAAGTAGAATATTTTGCACTAACTGAAAATGACTTCATGTGGAAATGATACTAAAATACGTGTATATTTACATTTTTTTAATTACAAACTATCTGTAGAAAATCCAAATATTGGCTTTGTAGATGCCTCTGTTTCCTGTCGCTGCTGTCATGGCTGACTCTACTCCACGACACCGCTGCAGTTGGTGAGCACCTGGCTGCCTCTTCTCCGAGTTATTGGAAGACAGAGTTCCAAAGACAGCAGAAAACTTTCGTGCTCTGATCGCTGGAGAGGAAAAATTTAAATATAATGTTTCCTCCTTTCTCAGATTTATTTCTGGATTCATGTACCAGAGCGGTGACTTCATATGCCATAGTGCACTAGTGGCAGGTCCATCTACAGGGAGAAATTTGAGGATGAGAACTTCGTCCTGAAGCATACGGGTCCTGGCAAGCATATTTGTCCATGGCAAATGTTGGAACAAACACAAATGGTTCCCAGTTTTTATCTGCACCTCCAAGACTGAGTGGCCAAATGGCAAACACGTGGTGTTCAGAAAGATGAAAGAAGGCATGAGCCTTGTGGAAGCCATGGAGCATTTTGGGTCTAGGAATGGCAAGAACAGTAAGACGATCGCCATTGCCAACTGTGGACAACTCTAATTCTTTTGTCTCTTGGGCATCTTAGCCACCAAACCATCCCTTATGTAGCTTAGGAGAGCATCCCCACCCATGTGCTGTCACTGAAGTTCTTTGGGTATCATATTTTCCTCACCCCTCCAAATCTATCTGGGTTGCAGAGTTAAGTTTATGTTTATGAATGAAAATTTTGTAAGAAAAAAAGAAAATTCAAATATTTGAGACATTCTTTTTCCCATTTGTGAAAAGATCTTTTAACCTCAATACAAAAAAATAATGATGAAATAAAAGATGACAATGTTGAATTTTGTTTTTCCTAGTAAATCTTTATAGCTGTCTGTGTATCATGGCAATAGTGTATTTAATAGTCTCTCTCTCTCTCTCTCTCTCTCTCTCTGTATGTGTGTGTGTTCAGGCACATACATCTTACATACATGTGAAGGTCAACCAACATCTTTGGTAGTCAGGTTTTGATCTTCTAACTTATTTGAGGCAGAGTCTCTCCTGTGTCTGTTGCTAAGGCTTATACTCTCGTCTACACTGGGCACAATCTTTTCCTGTCTCTCACCCTGCAGTTGGAATTCTGGGATGGCAAATAGTTGCTATGACCTCTGGCTTCTTCACTCACTAAGCCATCTTCCTTGCCCGGAATAAACTTAAATATAAACAAAACTACCGCCTGTGACTCACAGAACACCTGCGCCTTACACACTTTTGGTCCTGTGAGCTGTGGAGGACAAAGAAAACGCCATTCAAGTTCCTGCTGCCTGTTTTAAATGGCTTTCTTCAATGTTGGTGAAACTAAGAGCCTAACTTGGGAGCCTGTAAGGCAGGGTAGAATCTGAGAACTGCAGTTCTTGGCAGAAGCTTATAGTTAAACTTGTTCACTCCCTTTATTAACATTCATTATTTTGCATCTGTGTAAATCCTTACATGACCTTTTAAATTTGATTTCCTATTTCCTTAAATGACGTCAGGAATGTAAATGTAAATAATAGTCATTAGCCTGCAGTCCAAGATAATAACATGCATTATGTAGGTTAGATTTATAAAAATTTAAATGAGACTTAAATTGACTATATAAATATTGATTATTGGGATGTATTGTTTTTAGAATTGACTTATTAGGAATTCAATACTGAGAATAAGAAGAAATAACAAGATAACAGTGGAGTTTTGCTTTCTTATTTTATTTTTCTGAACTTCCTATAGCTTTGAAAGCTTTGTAGTTTTTTTTCCTGTTATTGAAAATATATTTTTTCTCATATAACATATCCCGGTTACATTTTCCCCTCTCTCTTCTCCTCCCAGTTCTTCCCCACATCCTATCCCATTTGGATCCACTCCCTTTCTGTCTCTCATTAGAAAACAAACAGGCATCTAAGGGATAATGATAAAATGAAATAATGTAAAATGAAACATTATAAGATAAAACAAAAACCAACACATAAGACTAGGACAAAACAATCAGAAAAAGGACCCAAGAGAAAGTACAAGAAACAGAGACCTCTCATTTGCACCCTAAGAAATCTCATAAAAACAGTAAACTGGAAGCCATAATATATACACAAAGGAACTGTAGGATAAAAACGGCTATTTTTACATTAATATATACATTTAGGCACATATTTATATATTCATAAATATAAATGAAATAATATTAAAAAACAAGCAAACCATGGCCTACAGGAAACTCAAAAGATGTCGTTGAGTTTGTTTTTTATCGGCCATCTACTGCTGCGCATAGGCGTGTGTTCTATTAAGAATATTTTATATCTCCAGTGATATTCCTTTGGACAAAATTAAGCTTTCATTTGAAGGTGGTTATAAACTGGAGAAAGCTTCATTTTTATTTATTTTTGAATAAAAGCCACTGTGAATTTATTCCATATTTTCTTTATCTATTTCTCTGAGGGTGGGCATCTAAGTCGATTGTACTACCTGAGACTTTGTATAGTAATACCATAAACATGGTTAAGCAGGGGTTTCTATTGACAGTTTTGTGTATATGAGTGGTTTGATTGGATTACATGAAAGTTCTACTTTCAGTTTTTTTTAAAATGACTTATTTATCTTTATTTTATATGATTGGTGTTCTGCCTGCATGTTTATCTGTGTGAGAGTGTAGAATCTCCTGGAACTGGAATTACAGACCATAGTGAGTTGCTATGTGTGAATTGAACCTGGAACTTCTGGATGAGCAGCCAGTTCTCGAAACCACTAGGCTATCTCTCAAGCCCCTATTTTCAGTCTTTTAAATGTTCTTTGTACAGAAATTTCCATTCCTCTACTCCTTGTCAACATTTATCTTTTGTTATTATGATTATGGCGAGATGGAATCGCTGTGTCTTCTGATCGCTATTTCTCTGATAGATGAAGTTGTATACCAATTCCTACATACTTACTTGTCAATTTCCTACTTTCCAGATGTGTCTGTTTAGATCATTTGCCCATTCATAGATCAGATTTCTTGTTTTTTGGTTACTTATTCTGTTACTAACTCATTGCCATATGACTAGCTATGAATAATTTTCTCACATTCTATAGTTTGTTTATTCATCTTGCTAGTTGTTTTCCTGTGCCTTAATCTGATTCAGGATCACTGGCTATTTTTTTTTTTTGGTCATTATTTTCTGAGCTATGGGAACCTTGTTTAGAAGTCATTACCTATACCGAGATCCTGAAATTTCTTCTAGCATTTCAAGGTTTCAGTTCTTACTTTGAAGTTGTTCGATGATCCCACGTTTATCAGCCAACTGCACTGTCCAAGGGTTACCACTCAAGGGCATACTCGAGGATTAAAAACCCAATAATTTTGAGGCCAAGAATAAGCTGTGTGACCCAGAGATCAAAACAAATTTATGCAATTGGCACAACAGGCAGTTTTAGAACAAGAGGACATTTGAAAAATTGCAGGGAGACTTGATAGATACCAATATATTTTTCATACCCTACTAAAAAAGTGATTTTGCTGTAAAAATTTTCAACAGATTCGTAGCTTATAAAACATTATAATGATTAGAAATAAGAAATGAAACTCATTTTTAAAAGAGAGTCATTATTTTGACTTCATCCAACCTTTAAAACAACACACACACATATGTGTACTTCTTTTGAGAGTATTTGCATCACATCCACTGCCTTCCCTAAATGAGGAAGCTGTGCTCATTGATGTTTAAAAAACGTCTTTGAATGAAAAATATTCTTATGGCTAGTAACTTCAACAATTCAACATCTCTTCTACAGAATCAGAAAACATTTCTGTACACATAAGGGATAAAGAACAGAAGCATGCACCATACTTACCAAGGAGCTGTTGATGGCTGAAGAAAAAGAAGATTTCACTCAGAGTTACAGACACTAGGCTATATGCCTTGGTCTTCGGGTTTCTCTTTCAGTAGGCATTATCACATCTCTATCCCAGTGCTGCTGTCAGTAAAATGGAATCATATAAGCATGACATGAATAAAGATGAAACTTTAGACATGCTAACAAGTAAGGAGGAAAGGCCACACACCCAAAGACAAAGGTCTACAGGCAATTAACAAATTCTGAGAGCAGTAGAAAGAGTCTTTCCCAGGGAAGAGCACACAAATTAGATATGCGACACCAATGTCAGCTCTTAAAATATGTACATACACCTAGTGTTATATGGGGTAAGCATGTTGTACTTATGTATTTAGGAAACAGACAGACACACCAATTATTAAAAGAAAAGAGATCATGAATTTCAAAGAGAGCAGGGGGTACATGGAAGGGTCTGGAAAGAGGAGGCAATTGTGTAATTACGTTACAGTCTCAAACATAAAAAGTATTCTTTTAAAAATGTAGAAGTGACAAGTTACAATATTTTACTTTCCTTTTAAATCTTTACTTTTTCCTGTATAGTCATTAGATAATTAGATAATCTCTTACCCAGGTTTGTTAAGCAATACTTGAAAAATTTAGGATACCCCATTCTCAGAACATGTACTTTTAAAAATATCCTTTATTTTGCAGTTTCCTTTGTGTGTGTGTGTGTTATCCAAGGGATACAAATAGAACAATACAACTTTAAAAGTACTGTGTTCCTCTTCTGCATTGTGGGCGGAAATGCAAGCTGGTACAGCCCGTTTGTATGTCAGTGTGGCGATTTCTTAGAAAATTAGGAAAAAACCTTCCTCAAGACCCAGCAATACCACTTTTGGGTATATATCCAAAGGATGCTCAATCATAGCACAAGGACATGTGCTCAACTATGTTCATAGCAGCATTGTTCATCATAGTCAGAACCTGGAAACAACCTCAATGCGCCTCGTCTAAAGAATGGATAAGGAAAATGTGGTAATTTACACAATGGAGCACTACACAGCAGAGATAAATAATGACATCTTAGAATTCGCAGGCAAATGGATGGAGATAGAAAACATCGTATTGAATAAGGTAACCCAGACCCAGAAAGACAATTATCACATGTACTCACTCATAAGT
>LOJH01052777.1:0-12294 GCA_001685095.1 Ellobius talpinus
GGGAATTGGGAGGAGGGGAGGTGGTGGAAATTTTTTAATAATAATAATAAAAAATAAAAAATGAAAAAAAAGAATTAGGGAGTGTTTTTCTTCCCATTTTGCAGATTAATAAACAAAGTAATGGATCACTTTCCATAAGGTTACAACAGTGCTGCTGGTCGCACTGAATCAGTAGGAAAAGCCAGGGATGGACTCTTACCCAGAGTGCACTACTGCCTCATCTTTATTTTCTAGAAAGGGTCTCCTATGAAGCATTGTTCATGCATGCAATCATAAATGTTCAGGTTATCTCATTACAGTTCCCTTTAATTAAAAACATGAGTATTTCCTCTTAAGGCCCCAAATTTCACTTCATTTTGACTTGTTTACAAATTTCAATACCATAAAGCATGTTTATTAAACACTCAACCTTCAAAACCTCCTTTTTTTTATTTTGGACAAGCATTTCAGATACTCTGTACATTGGATAGAAGAAATCAAAATTAGCTTCATGCACTCAATTCTATAAAAAGTTATTAGCAATTAGTACAGACTTAAGGGGGAGGGGAGTAATTAGCCTTCTTGCTCTGAAAATTAATGGGTCCCTTTCATTATACCCCTAAGGGGTATTTCACCCAATAACATTGCATTTCAGATTAATGTAAAACAAAATGTACATCATTTGAGAATGCTGGTTACATAACGATTACAAATCACAAATCTCGCCAAGATTAACAGAGAAGAGAGATCAAGCAGAATAACACACTATTAATAATTCTAGACAGGATGATAGTAATGAAACCAGTGTGTCAATCATTTCAGCAGAATCAAGAAACCATAATATGTTTTGAAAGCATGGCCAGGCTGTGTAAAGTAAGAGTTGAAATAGTTCTTTTTAGGTTAAGCTAAGCTTTTAGGAGTGAGTCGGTATGGGGTGATAGCCAAATGAATGAAATGTACTCCATATATTCCAAAATCTATACACCAAGAAAACATTCAAAGCAGCTCAAGTTACATATCAAGCACTCCAAATGAACCACTAGGGGGCAGAAACAAACAAGCTGGCTACCAGGTTACTCAAATCCATTTGTCACCAGTGGCTTCAAACTGCTGTAATTGCCCCCATAGAATTCAAATAGACTTTGTATCTTATTTTTCTGTAAAACACCAAGATCCAGCTGGGGAGATAATGGTTCAGTGAGCAAAATGCTTAGTGTGCAAACGCAAGTTCAAATCTCCAGCACGCATGTAAATTGGACATGATGGAGCACATCTACAATTCTTAGTACTGCTTCACTGATATAGGAAGCAAAGACAGGAGGATGGCCAGAAGTTTGCAGACCAGCTCCCCTTGGCATATGGAGCTACAAACAATAAGAGACCCTGTCTCCAACAAGGTGGAAGGTGAGGTCTGATGCTGAAATGTGCCCCGTGACCTCACATCTACTCTGACATATGCATACCTACACCCATACACATAAGAAAGCATGCACACACATGCCTCATCGACTCACACAAGTCTGACATCGCACATACCATAGAGTTACACAAGTCTCACACAGATGTGCACATACACACATAAGAAAATGAAAATAAATATCAGAAGTCAATATACAATTGACAAATCTCTTCTACCTGATAGGATGCTTAAGTAACTGTTGGTAGGACATACTGGCAAGGAGTCACAGCAGTTTTGATGTGAAGGCACAGGCAATCCTGACTTACCTTCTGTTTTTCTCCACCTCCAGCTTTATATTCTTCTTCATCCCCACTGTAATATTGCCATTTTCAAAAGCCAATCATTGTTGGCTTACTCTTGTAGCTCCCTGTACCATTGGGAGGCTTTTGGTCTGACTGCAGAAGTAATATCCAAGTGAATCTTACTTTGTAAGAGAGTCCATTGCTACATGTAACCTATATCATGATCATTGCCTAGTAAGTATAGAGTTCACTTCTCCTCTGTGGCATGCTAATATTTAGGCAGAAAAGGTTATGAAAGATCAGGCCCCTAGATTCTTTGTCTTAGCCAACTCAGAACAATTAAGACTTTTAAAAAAAGACAGCAAATGCTCGTGTAGATGCTGACAAAGAGAGAGCTTATTTGCTTTCGGTGGGAGCGCCAATTGATACAACCACTGTGGAAATCAGTGTGATGAGCCCTCAAGAGAAAAAAAAAGACTAGAAATCGTTCTACTATAAGATCTCTACCACTCCAGACAGACTCACAAAGCACTTCCATATACTACCACAGACATAGCTGCTCATCCATGTTTATTGCTGTTCCACTCACTATAGTCAAGAAATAGAAGTAGCCTAGATGTCCACAAACTGATGAATAAATAATGAAAATATGGTACGTTTACACAAATAGAGTATTATTCCGTTGTAAAGATAAATGAAATTCACTGGTCAACAGATAAAACTAGGAAATATTGTGCTGAGTGCGGTAACCAAGGCCCAGAAAGACAAACATTTCATGGTCTCTCTCATATGTGGGTATTAGATTTAAATCTTTAGATACATGAGTTTAAACTGGAGTACTCATAGGAGTACAAAAACTGGTAATGAGGCAGGATGGAGATTTCAGTAGAACGGGGATGGAACACAGGTGGTATGGGGGGAGAAAGGGGAATAATGAACCAGGAAGGGTTAAATATGGTGGAGGATAGAAGGCAGAGTCCAGGAAGGAGTATAAGGAGGGGAAACTAACACTAAAGACCTTTGAAGTGGCATATGGAAACCTTCTGTAGAAGCTTCCTAAAATATATACATATATAAAAGGAGTTTATATGAAAGTATCTTATATCAAGAGAGTGGAGACAATTCTTCTCCCAGACCCCATTGTCTATCAAATCAAAAGACCAGTACTAGCAATGGGTTACCTCTTTTAGAGTGATGGTCAGTGGGGTCCCACAGACCACCAGACATTACAGACTACTGCCAGTGCTCTTAATTACCCTCCATACCTTGACAGTAAGACTCTGCTGCTGAAAATACCACATACTTGGGTCATAAGACATGGAGAAATCAAACTAGTACAGATCCGAAAGCATCATGCCTCGATGGGCTAGCTGTCATAGAGCTGGGAGTCTATGCACACTACCGGGAAGGGGAGTAGCCAACATCTCACCCATTTGTAAATCATTTGAGTGATGACAATGACAGCCTGGCAAGACTTGCCCACTGGTGCAGTCACTGGATGAATGTTATGATAGCATTGAAGCATCCCAAGATGGAACTCATGTCTGGTAGGGCCAAATCCTGTGGGCAGCTAGAGCATAGGCCCTAGAGAAGACCTTACCACTATTATTCTACCAAATGGACATAGTAATAAACTGCCCACAAGTTCTTATCTTTATACCCATAGATTAATGCATCCCCCATCAGAGAAGCTTCTTTTTGCTGTGAGTGGTGATTAATGAAAGTGACCCACAACTGGTCAAGGTGCAGAGAATAAGTATGTGGTGTACCCGGTTCCAGATGGAATATCTGTATCATATCCTTTCCCCTCAAAGGTCATCATGTAGAAGGTAGGGTAGAAAGAGGATCAACACCAGAAGTAGCAGACATCTTCTGTGAAACAGTACCTACTGAATATGACAGAATCATTTCACACATGAGCTCACAGCAGCTATGCCTGCATGCACAAGACTTATGACAGATTAGGCTCCAGCTAAACTCCCAGCATGGATGAGGGAGGGCTCACAAAATTCCACTCCTGGATTGCTGGGGAGCTATTGCCAATTGATGGATGCTGGGGGAAAAGGTTTTCTACAGGGATACAGCCCCAGGGAAGCTACTGATACTCCAGTGGGTGGTTCTGTGCCTATGCCCTGAGAAGCAATGCTAAGTGGATTTGGTAGGGTTTTAGAAAAGCACATGAAGTTGGAAAGAAAAGTGGTTAGGAGAATAAAAGAGAAATTTCAAGTGAGGCAATGGGTAGTGGATTGTATCAAAACACATGTGCATTATGGAATTCTCAAATCATGAAAAATTTATAGTAATTTAAAAATCAGATTCAGTGACAAACAAAAGACATAAATCATGGAATTAGTGCCAGTTTCTGAAAATTTTATTCCAAGAAAACCTACAACAATGTATGGTTTTATAAGGTAATATGAACAGAAGCCATATTATAAAACATAGCTATCTTTTCCATACATCACTGTTGTGTGTATGTGTTGTGTATGTGTGTTTTGAAGAATGAAACTGGTGGGTTTTTCACTCAGAAAGCTAAACACTTGTGCATCTATTTAAAAATATGTGTGCCCTGTTCTTGTGGATCTCTCAACCTGTGTCAAATCAGATTCAGAAATGAAGAAATATAAATTATTTTTCCCATGGCTGTGGCAAAACGTCTAATAAAAGCAACTTAGGAAGGTAAAGGGTTTATTTTGGCTTAGAACTTAAGGGTTCTTCACTACATTGTGTGGGGGGGATCATGGTGTTAGGACAGTGAGGCAACTGGTCACATGATGTCCAGTCAGGAAGCAGAAAGTGATGAAGTTGGTGCTTGGCTTGGTTTTTCTTTTTTATTCCTTCTGCGATCCCAGCCCATGGAATGGTGCCTTTTCCACCTCAATTATCCCATTCTAGATACTTCCATAAATATGCCCAGATGTTTACCTCCTATGTGATTATAGATCCTAACAACTTGACATCACAATAGATAGATAGATGATAGATAGATAGATAGATGATAGATAGATAGATAGATAATAGATAGATAGATAGATTGATTGATCAGACAGACAGAGGGATGGACAGACAGACAGATAGATAGACAGATAGATAAAAAGAAAATTGCATTCTGGGTGAGATCACAGGGACTTAGATAAGATATTGTATAGCTGGGAGTGAGGGAGGAAAGTGGGAAGGATCATATTTTAGAAAATGCTTTGCTGGGCTAGAAAGATGGCTCAGAAGTTAAGAGCACTGGCTGCTCTTCCAGAGGTCCTGAGTTCAATTTCCAGCAACTGTATGGTGGCTCACAGCCATCTGTAATGAGATCTTGTGCTCTCTTCTGGCTTGTAGGGATAACATGCAGGCAGAACACTGTATAAATAATAAATAAATAAATCTTTAAAAAAGAAGGCACTACAGCAATTCTGTGTTGCTACTATGTTCAGTGTTGGCTGTGTTTAAGAGACAGAACAAGAGGAGAAAACAAGGAGCAAATTTCAAGATTTGTATGCTAGACTGAGCACTGGGGACTTTAAGCAGTCAAGGGGATTTTTTAGCCGGGGAAAACCAACCATTCTGAAAGGTTTTGAGGAGAATGAGATTAAAGTTAGAAATACTAGTTCGAAAGAGGCTGTGCTTGTTACAGAAATTCTACAAGCCCAGAACACTGACAGTTAAGAAAAGAGAATATTTAGGGGTTCAAGTTGGCAGGGCTTTTTAACTGACTGAATATGCGCATGGACTAAGAGTAAAGAGATGTGCAAGAATGACACTTGGAGCTCTAGCTTGGATGACTGGAAAGACTGAGGGGGTCCAGTGGACATGGTAAATACAGGGATAGGAGAAGGCCTGGGGTATAGTATGGAATCCAGTTTTAAATGTATTGAGTGTTTATGTTTTCCAGCAATATCGATGACTAACTGTCTAGCATCTGTGTTTGTTTCAGCCACATAAACCTACGAATGGCTCCAGACAGGTTTTGGCTTTGCTCTTGGGTCTCTCACAGCAAAAAATATGAGGGAGTGATCCAGAAAATGGGCAGAAACAAAAAGGTAAGACTGTTGTAGAAAGGTTTGGAAAGGACTTCACACTGCCATTGAAGAACATTTAGGAGTCCTCATGTCACACTGGAGTAAACAGCACTGTGAGACCTCCTTGGCCTGTAGAAGAGACACAAATATATCTGACACAGAATTCTTGACCTTAAGAGCTGTACATTACAATGTGGGGACAAAGTACATTCTTCAAAGAAGTTAGGTGGAACCCTAAGGAAAAGTCAAATGGTGAGGGAGGGCAAGCTCTCCTGGACTCAGGGCAAACTAAAGTATTAAAGATTTCAAGGATTTGGATGACCTTGAGAGTCACAAGTGGCAGATTCACTAAGGATTCACTAAGGCCAGGGCACACAGGCTGAGATGTGGACAACCCAGCATCATCTACTGTGGATGAGGCAGCCACTTCCCACTAGAGAATACACAAGGCTCCTGGGAAAGTGGGTCTAAGCAGTGATGCTCACCTGCTGAGTTTGGATCCAGTATGAGGGGAAATGGAAAGTTCAGTGTGGAAAAGGATCAAGTGGATTTTCATCCAGAAGAGGTGAGTGGTCTTCTTCAAAATGGACTGAGAAGAAACATCACTCCGTCTCAAAGAGAAATCAAAGCATTGTTTCAGAGAAATTAAGACAATGGGCATCTCTGTCATTTTCTCCTCTTGAAATGGTCTTCATTATTAAATTTTTGTTTCCTTTTCAGAAAGTGCATGTTTTCTGATCTTTCTGTTGTCAGTTCTCCAAGATATTGTTTTTTCTTTCATCTTAACTCTCAAACGTCACAGAATAAAACACTACCTAGCCCATGAGAATCTATAAACTTGGTATTTCATAGTAGCTTTTCTCCTTCACTGAGGCTCTGAGAAGCCTCTGTCCAGACTCTTCAGAAATATGAGCACATCAGCCAAGTGAATGATAAACTGCAATATCAACGTGAGGTGATAAAGCAGAAGAAAATGTGATTGAATTTCTCCCTTATTTAAAATCCTTCAGTCTTACAATTCAATAAAAGAAGGGCTAGCGAGTTGATGGAAAAATGGGCAAAGGGCACAAAGAGGCCTTTCTAAGTGAAAGAATTGCATATGGGTATCAGCACATGAAAAATGCTTCCCTCCATCCTTATATGTCACTAACATCTAAGGAAATGCATATAAAGCAGATGAATCGCTGCTTTGCCCATCTGAAAATGTTTGTGATCGTCCACTCTTGGTGAAGGCATAGGGATTCTTGTCTGATGTTAATGGGAGTGTAAACTGGTGTGTCCTCTGGGAAGGACAATTCAACACTGCCTTTTACACTACAAATGTCCGTATTTTTTAACCTAGCCATTCTACTTCCAGAAAATTTTCCTACAGATATTTTTGCACAAGTGCTTTATGATGTGTGTATGAGGATATCTGGTACTGTACTTTCTGTTGTGGATTCTTCCTGCCCCTTTTCCTATTTGGAAAACAAAACCTGCCTCCTGTAGTTAGAGATGAGGGGTTAGAGTCGCTGTGGTAGCCGCACACACTGATAGTGCAAAGTTAGGAGCAGAATGGTGGAAATGGAAGAATGCAGTTGTGATCTTGTCTGGAATGCACAACCTTTGAGAGCCTTCTACACCTTCCCTTAGAGACATGGGCTTCTCGCTGAAAATCTTCCCACAATGCAAAAAGCTGTTTCATGAAAAACCCAAGCAAATTAATTTAACTGGGAAACATTGTATTGCACTGTAACCCAACCCCAAATACCCCAAAACGGTTTGCAAGTAGAATAATAAATCAATTGAACTGTGAAAGCAAGTTTGTATAAGGAATAAAAATCAATTTGCAAGTGTGTACAAAAATAAAGCTCATTGTTGTTGCCCCAAGGAGCAGAGACTTAGTAGTTCCATGAAAGGTGAATTCTGCTTTCTGAGCATTTCTTCACCTTAGTATGGGCTTTTGCCTATCTTGCCCTGAAATGGTACTTGAAAATAAATGTGTAGCATATAACATTGTGGGGGCACAGTATAAGCTCAACATGGGTGGGTTTGATCACATGGAAACAAAGCATGTTATACAGACTACAGATGTGATGCTGCCATTCCTCGGATCTTGCTTGGCCCACATATGAAAAACAAAACAGTTGCATTCACCCAGTGCACACCTCAAGTTAGCTCGGCATCCTAACATCTGAATAGACATCATTATTTGAGTAAATTAACACATATATCTTGCTCTGAAAGCTCGGTGTCAATGCATAGTTAGCATATTTTGCAGAGAAAAATCCACCATAACCAGTTTTTAAAAGGAGTCCTTCCCCTAAATGGCAAGCCTTTCAGAAACAGCTATAGCAAAGATTAGTAATTAACTAGAAAATAACTATGGCAAGTTACATTGCAACATAGTCAGCCTCCTTTTTAAAAGACACGTACCCATAGTGCACATATATTCCTGGGGAGAGAATTCTGAAAAGGCACAAAAGATGTTGTGGAGAGAGGGAATGAGGATGAAGATATGGATATTAGTTAACTTTTCACTGGGTAGAAGCAAGATTATTTTTAATGCCACAAACAAGGGACTGGAGACATGGCTCAGTGGATAAGAGCATTTGCTGCTCTTCCAAAGGTTCAGGGTTCAATTCCCAGTGCCCATATCTGATGACTCACAAGTGCCTGTGACACCAGTTCCACGGGCTCCGATGCTCTCTGGACTCCCCAGGCACCTTCATGCACACGATGTACATAAACTCACACAGGCACAGACATGTACATATAAATAAAAAGAATAATTTTTTAAATGGCACAAAGCAGGCTAAATAAAGAATTTTTCAGTAGCTAGTGATTTTGTAAAGTCTACAGAAAGGGGTTAGATATGATTCTCTGCTGGTATAGGGAGGACTGCAGGATCTGGTTATCCATGTATTCATGGCCCTCTGGACTTAATTATGCCTTTTCTTAGGGTTACTACTGCTATGATGGAGCACTATGACCAAAAGCAACTCATGGAGGAAAGGATTTACTTGCCTTACAATTCAACATTACTATTCAACATCGAAGGCAGAAACCTAGAGACAAGAGCTGATACACAGGCCATGGAGGGATGCTCCTTACTGACTTGCTCCTCATGGTTTATGCAACCTGCTTTCTTATAGAATTCAGGACCACCAGCCCAGAGACGGTACCACCCACAGTGGACTGGGCCCTCCATCATCAATGCCTTATAGTCTAGCCTATGTCCCAATCTTATGGAAACATTTTCTTAATTGAGGTTTCATCTCCTCAACTTTAGCTGTGTCAAGCTGACATAAAACTATCCAACACACACCCTAACAACCTACACTTGTCGTTTCCCAAATGTACTATGCATCACTAAACCTGTGCCTTTGTGCTGTTTCCTTTCTCTGAAATTACGTTTCCAAATTCACCTATTAAAACACTCCTTCTCAGCCTTTAACATCTAGTTCATATGCACCCTCCTATCATCAACTGTCTTTCATGGCCTCTTCACATCTCTGGTCCTGTCCCAACAAGTTCTGTCTGGATGTAATTTCTCAGCTGATGTACAATAAGGGGCTCCTCGTGAGTCATGCCTAGTGGCTTGAGTTGTTAATTTCTTCTCTGAGAAAGGAGTAACTTAATGTAGGCTATGGGAATCACAAACACTTGTCCCCATCAAGGTTCAAGACTTACAAATGACATGCTGTCTTTCCCAGATTTGACCTATCAAGCTAAGCAGACATTTTCTGGAATGTTTCCCTTCAATATTTTTAAACACAATTCTGGAACTTAGCTCTTCTTGTCTTAGACCACATTAGGACTTGGAAAGTCAAAGCTCTGGCTGTTGTGGAATCATCTATTTTACTTTAATTCGCAAGCACATGCTTCTTCTGAAGTGTGGTCCCAACTGTAAAATTAGCTTTGGACTCACAAGCAAACTCTCTATCTAAATACAAGCAAGTTCATAATGCTTCAGCTTTTATTTCTGTTTTAACAAAGGAAGAAAAGTCAACAATGGGAGACTGTGAAGCTGCTAAAGTGCCATGAAGATGCTGTGTTGAAACTGCCAATTTTAAGGAGAAACCCCTGCATGGTATATTACATGAATAAACAGTGCATTGCCATACAGCGTATAGTTTCTTTGGTGTTGGAAATGGAAAACATGATTAATTGCTTATATCTGCTTACATTTGCTCAAGGAAACACAATGAATTATTATGGTTTTTAGTTAAAGGGGCAGGAAGGGGGAGTCCTGCATGGAGATATGCCTTAATGCACTTATTACTTTTTAACTTTTCACAGTTGTGAATATACACCTTTTGCTAAAATTATCAATAAGAATTTACAATATATACCATAGAAATTTTTGTCAAGTACACACACACATACACACAGGGATGAAGCAAATGTTCTTATAAAATCTGTGTGTCACTGTACTGTGAATTATGACTCCTTATTAAAATCTACTGTGAGCCTTCATTTCCTATGACAGCTCTGCTATATGTCAAAGAGCTATGTCATTGTTAATAGGAAAGGTCTGGAGAGTTCAAGTGTTCCTTTGTTAGAGCCACAAATTAGAGAAACAAAAACAATTAGATAATAGGTACAACATATATTCCCATCAGTTATCCGCTGAGTATCCATATGCAGGAAAATGTTTGAGTGTTTTGTAAGTAATTAGCATGGGATTCTTGGCTTCAAGAAAATGCCATTTGATGACCAGTGATTAGACCTATCAATTCCTACAGGGGGCATACAGCCAAGATTTTCTCATTAAGATTAAGTTATTAAATATAATTGTTAAAATAGTTTACCTTGTAATCTTGTTCAGCTGTGTGGCCTCGAGGCTGGTTTTAGCCTATACTCTAGCAATCTGTTTTTTCCATGGCTTTCTGGATTAGAGGAGGGTTGTAATTCAAGCTTCCCTTGTACAACCCAATTAACATGTTTTTCTCCATCTCCAGCACGGGGACTTACACATCTTCCTCTGTCTGTGTGTGTCTCTGTCCCCTCCCTCTTCCTCTCTCTTTCTCTCTTTCATATTGTGCAGTCACCTAGAAAGATGTGCAGTGGCAGGCATAGCTAATGACTGGCATCATATGTTCCTCATTATTCTACCATAGAGTTAGCATTGAAATTGACAGTAAACCAAAAGAAATCACATGAAATTTATTGCCATTTGGGTCCTATTGATTAGCATGCCAATTATACAACAAGAACAGTATCTATGCTGAATGGCAAAAAGACAATGACTACATGTACTTCAGCCACCATTCAGGGGTAGCTGTAATGTCATCTGTCTACTAATTTAGACCAGAGCATATGAAGGAGATGCCTTTACAGAACCACATACCAACAGAGGGAACACAGTCATTCTTTCTCAGTAATAATGGCTTAAATATAACGTCTATTCAGTAATTCACTAATTATTCCCTTCTTTTAGCCTAGAAAATTGTTTCAGAACTGAATCTGGGGCTACAGTAGACTGAGTTACTGTTTAAGTTAAGGTTTCTGTTGTTGTGAAGAGACACCATGACCACAGCAACTCTTATACAAGAAAATATTCAATTGGGGCTAGCTTACAGGTCAGAGGTTTGGTCCATTATTGCCATCATGGCAGAAAGAATGGCAGTACACAGACAGACACGGCGTTGGAGAGGAAGCTGAGAATTCTACATCTTGATTTTCAGGCAGCAGAAGGAGACTGAGACACCTTGGGCATAGCTTGAGACCTCAAAATCTGCCTGCATAGTGACACACTTCTTCCAACAAGGCTACACCTCCTAATGGTGCCCCTCCCTATGGGCCAAGCATCCAAACACATGAGTCTATGGGGGCCAGTCCTACTCAAACCACCACATTTACCAATGGTTTTCTTGCTACAAACACATGAGATACTAGATGACATGTATTAAAAATCCTTTCTTTGTATAGTGCTGAGGATGGAACACATGGTCTTATGTGTGCTAAGTAAATGTTCTTCCATTGAACTATGTTCTCAGCCCTGACAATTACATTTAAATATAGAGTGTAGCTCTCCCATGAGTATCAACAAATCATGGCATGTCAACAGAAATGAAGGAGGAATGGATTAAAGGGTGGGAAGAGAGTGGGAGGAGAGGAGGAAGGGGAAACTGTGGCTGGAATGTAAAATAAATAAACAAATACAATTATTAGAAAAGTGTACAGTGCAGTTCAAGAGAAAATTGTCCCTTCAAAGACAAGTTGAAGAAGGAATCAAAATCAAGAACCCTAAACTAAGTAAAAGGTTTAGAGCATCAGACTTCCATGTAAGTTTTCATGACCAAATTTAGGACTTAATGCCCAGATGATGGAAGAAGATATGACCTAGAGTCCATAAAAGCACTGAGTTTGAATTTAATAATACTTTAATAGAACTCAGGGATCCAGAGGCTCTATTCTCTCGGCAAAGGATGGCTAGAAAAGCTTCAGTCATTGCTCAAAGTAAAGTGACATTTTCCCCACAACTGTAGATAGTTTTTATATATGTTATTACTTTTATTTGTGTGTGTGTCTGTGCGTGTTGTGTCTACAAACATGCATACTGGTGCTTGTTGGAAGCCAGTAGAGAGTGTTGGATGAAGGTAGATTTTTTTAAGCA
>LOJH01052778.1:0-12294 GCA_001685095.1 Ellobius talpinus
AACTCAGGACCTTTGGAAGAGCAGGCAATGCTCTTAACTGCTGAGACATCTCTCTAGCCCCTGCTAACTCCTTTGAGATCCTTCTCACCTTCCCTCCCATCTGAACCACACCTCTTCTGTTTCTCATTAGAAAACAAACAGGCGGGGCTGAAGAGATGGCTCAGTGGTTAAGAGCACTCACTGCTCTTCCAGAGGTCCTAAGTTCAATTCCCAGCAACCACATGGTGTCTCACAGCCATCTATAATGAGACCTGGCACCCCCTTCTGGCATGCGGGCACACATGGAAGGGATGCTGTACACATAAATAAATAAATAAATCTAAAAAAAGATAAAAAAGTGAATAAATTTTTAATTATTAAAAAAAAACAAACAGGGAAGGAAAAAAGCCAAAGAAAAGCACAAGAAACACAGATGCAGAGATGCATCGTTCCTGTACACAGGAATCACCTAAATATAAAAAACTGAAATCTGTAATAAACTTGCAAATGACCTGTAAAATTGAAAAAAAAAACAAACTCAACAAAGCATTTTGAGGCAAAGAACTTCTAAAGATGCCACTTAATACTGGGCATACAGCTTGCATCTGTGTTAATAGGGGAAATTTTTCTGTAATTCTTTTTCTTTGTTGGGTGGGTCTTTGTGTGTGATTTAGGAATCAGGGTAAAATTCTGCGCTAAAACCATCTGGCCCTGTTGTGTGTGTGTGTGTTTTGTTTTTTAATTGGGAGAATTTTAATTACTGTTTCTATTTCACTAGAGGTTACAGATCTGTTTAAATTGCTTTTTTGTTCTTCATTTAATTTTGGTACCTGCTATACATTGAAAAATTATGTTTTTACATTTTATTTTTATATTTTCCAATTTTGTGGAGTACAGGTTTTTAAAGTGCGCCCTTATGATTCTCTGGAATTCCTTGGTGGTTGTTATCATGTCCCTTTTTCATCTCTAATTTTGTTAATTTGAGTCATCCCTCTCTAAATTTTAGTAATTTTGCTAAGGGTTTGTCAGTCTTAGTGGTTTTATCAAATAACCAACTCTTTGTTTCATTGAATTTTTTTTGTTTTTGTTTGTTTGCTTATTTCTATTTTATTGATTCCAGCCCAGAGTTTGATTCTTACTGTCTACTCCTTTGGGGGGCCATTTCTTTTTTTGTTCTAGAGCTTTCAAGTGTGCTGTTAAGTTACTAATATGAAGCCCCTCCTTTCCCCCCCTTTTATTTTTTCTTTTAATGTAGGCACTTAGTGCTAGGAACTTACCTTCTTAGAACCGCCTTCATTATGTCCCATAGGTTTTGGTATGCTGTGTTTTTATTTTCATTCAATTCTGAAAAAGTTTTTAATTTCTTTCTTGGCCCATTTTTTTCTTTCAGTAATGAATTTCCTGGAGTTTGTAAGCTTTCCGTTGTTTCTGTTGTTGATGTCCGGCTTTAATCCGTGGTGGTCAGATAGGACACAGGGTGCTATTTCAACTGTCCTGAGTTTGTTGAGAATTGCTTTGTGTCCAAGTATCTGACCAGTTTCGGAGAAGGTTTCATGAGGTGCAGAGAAGAAGACATATTCTTTTACGTTTGTGTGAAATGTTCTGTAAATACTGCTAGATCTATTTGAATTATGACATCATTTAGCTCCAGCATTTCTCTGCTTATTTTTTTCTGGATGACCTGTCTAGTGATGAGAATGGAGTATTGAAGTCACCTGCTAGCACTATGTGAGGGTCAATAAGTGATTTGGGCTGTACTAGTGTTTCTTTTATGAAATTGGGTGCCCTTGTGTTTAGTGCATAGATGTTTTGCAGTGTCCTCTTGGTGGGTTTTTCCTTTGATGAATATGTAGCGTCCTTCCCTATCTCTTCTGGTTAGCTTTAGTTTGGAGTCTATTTTGCTAGATATTAAAATGACTACAGTGACTTGCTTCTTGGGTCCCTGTGTTTGAAATATCTTCTTCATTCTCTTAGCCTGAGGAGATGTCTTTCATTGATCTTCAGGTGTGTTTCTTGGATGCAGCAGAAGGATGAATCCTGTTTTGAACCCAATCTGTTAGTCTTTTTATTGGAGAATGGAGACCATTGATGTTGACAGCTATCAATGAGCAATGTTTGTTGATTCCTGATGTTTTGTTGTTGTGGTGTGAGGTTTCTTTCCCCCATCTCTTTTTATTTGATGGTATAATATTATTTAGTCCTTGTGTGTTTTTGGCTGTGATTAACTTATTCAGCTTTAAGTTTTCCTTCTAGTGCTTTCTATAGAGCTAGATTTGTAGACAGATACTGTTTAAACTTGGTTTTATCATGGATTTTTTTCTTTCCCCTTCTATTGTGATTGAAAGTTATGTTATCTGAGCTGGCATCTGTGACCTTTTAGAGTTTATGAGACACCTGTCCAGGCCCTTCTGGCTTTTAGTCTCCATTGAAAAATCAAGCATTATTCTACTAGATCTGCCTTTATATGTTATTGATCTTTTCCCCTTGCTACTTTTTAATATTCTTTCTTTGTATGTTTTGTGTTTGATTATTATGTGTCATGGGAACTTCTCTGGTCCAGTCTGTTAGGTGCCTTAATAGTTACCCTTTTCTTTAAGTTATAGAAAATTTCCTTTATGATTTGTTGAAAATATTTTCTGTACCTCTGACCTGGGTTTCTTCTTCTTCCTCTGTTCCTATTATTCTTCGATTTGGGCTTTTCATAGTGCCCTGGATTTCCTGGATGTTTTGTGCCTGGATTGTATAAAATTTAACATTTGCTCTGATCAAGGTATCCATTTCTTCTATTTTGTCTTTAGTGCCTGAGATTCTCTCTTCAGCTCTTATATTCTGTTGATGAGGCTGGTCTCTGTGGTTCCTGTTTGAGTTCTTAAATGTTTCATTTCCAGTTTTTCCCTCAGTTTGGGTTTTCTTTAATGGTTCTATTTCCACTTTCATGTCTTAAATTGTTTTCTTCATTTCTTCTCACTGTTTGTGTTTTCATAAGTTTTATTAATGGACTTATTCATTTCATCTTGGTCCTTGAGCATATTCATAGCTATTTTGAAATTCCTTGTGTTCCAACTATGTTGCATTTCTCAATGTCCTACTATTGTAGGGTTTCTGGCAACTAGAGGAGTCATATTGTCCTGGCTGTTATTGATTGTGTTTTCACGCTGGCACCTAGGCATCTGGGTTTGGGATGATTGCAATTCTAGGTGCTGATATGTGGGCATTTGCTTATTGGGTGGGTGTTCTGTTCCTTGCTCTTAGGTTCTGTTTCTCTGGTTCTTAGGAGAGTGTGGGGGTTGTGGGCTGCCTGGTAGGGAATGCTTCTGAGAATCTGCTGGAGTGGTTCCTGGGGGTCCTGAGTAGACAATGTTTCTGGCTATTGGAAGCTGTCCCTAAAAAATGGGGATGGGATAAAGGGAGGTGGGGAGGAGGGAGGGTGCTGAGGAGAGAGAAGAAAACCTGGATGTGCCACCAGGATCTGTGAAGACCCATGGGAGTGGAGACGGGGGAGGAGGGGCCACAGCAGATAGTCTGCTATGTAGCTGTTAAGCTTGATGTGGGTTGGGTGTTGGTGGTGCACACCTTTAATTCCAGCACTCAGGAGGCAGAGACAGACAGATCTTTGTGAGTTCGAGGCCAGCTTGGTCTACAAGAGCTAGTTCCAGGACAGGTTTCAAAACTACAGAGAAACCCTGTCTCGAAAACATTCAATCAATAGCCTTTGGGTATTGGTCCATTAGGGCGTGGTCTGAGGTACAACATATGAACTGATAAGCACAGATGGGAAGCTTGCTCGCTCTCTTGGGTGGTGGTATGAATTCTGTTCGCAGCTCCCCGCACCCACAGAGCAGAGGACCATGGTGGCTCTCTACCCTTATTGTTCCCCAAATAAACATCTGTTATCCTTTATTCCGGGCTCTCGTGGACTTCCTTAATTAAGCCTACTATATTGGAATTGGAGGGTAGGAGGGTAGAGTGAACATCGCCAACCCGATTCGGTGGTTTGAGCGGCCAACAGGTTTCTAGGGTTTCTCTCCTGGAGTTGGTACCTGAGCCAAAGGTTGTGGAGGAAGCTGCAGGAGATGATCTGCATGATTAGTGGGGAATGGGGCAGAGAGTATGGGGATGCCACAGCAGGTGGATCTCCTGCAAAACTGGGGCTAAGTCTGGGGGATTGGGATTGGAGGACAGGCGGGAGAGTGAAGAGTGAAGATCGCTTACCTGGTTCCCCCGTGCTATAGCTGGCAGACTTCCGGGCAGTGCCTCCTTGAGTTGGCAGCTAGACAAAGGCTGAATTGTGCTTCTCTTGCTTCTACCTCCTGGGTGGTGGGATTACCCGTGTGCATCACGATGACCAGTTTNTTGCAGTGCGGGGAACCAAACCCTAGCACTACCTGCATGCTAGCAAATACTTGACCCGCTGAGCTACAGCCCCAGCCCCAGGAAGGATGCTTTTTCATTACCTTCTGACTTAGTACCCTTGAGCTGCTGTGACAAAATGCCACAGAATTAAATCTATTTATCGGGATTGGGGAGACGGCTCATGCGGCATAGTGCTTGCTTTGTACAAAAAGACCCAAGCTCAAACCTCAGAAACCCTCCCCTCCCCCCTGCAAATCAAAAACCTGATGCGGTGTTGCCGATGTTAAAGAAAGTTTCAGGCCAGTGAGACAAAAACAAAAACAAAACCCAACAAAATTAAGGTGGGTGGCACTTTAGGAACAACACACGAAGTTGTGCCCTGGCCTCTCCATGCTGCTGCACACATGTGCACCTGGTCATGTATGCACACACCATTTCTTTCTCATAGTTTGAGATGCTGGGATTTGTAGGACCAGGACATTAGCTGATTCATCAAGAGCTGGCTTTCTCAGTCAGGGCGTCTTCTGGATGGGCCTGCATCTACGCAGTGGAAGGGACCTGCTGGCTCTCCGGAGCCTTTTGCGAGTATACTGGTCCTAAAGGGTGAAGTCCTCATGTTCCAATCACTCCCCCAAAGTCTCACTTTCTCATACCATCCCCGGAGATGGATGCAAAAATGTCAACATTCACTCAGTGATGGTGGGGTGTCAGAGTCCTTCAGACCACAGGACCTGCTTCAAAGGCTGCACAGAGAATGAAGGAAAAGGCTCTTTTGGATGTTTGAGGGGGGCTTCAGGAGAGTCTCTGGAATGCCTGCCCAGTGGATTTGCAATTACCATCCTGGGTCTACTGTTTCTCCTTCTTCCCACCTCCAAAAGGGAGTTCTCACGGTAACTACTCTATTCCTGCTGCGCTGTTGAGTGGTGGACAGAAAGGTGAACTTCCCACTCAAAGGGCCCTCGATTGATAAACCCAGATCTCAGGCCTGATGTATGCAAAAGTGGCCGTGAATGGTCTCCCAGAATCATCAGTTTAAGCCTGACAACTACATCGAAAAGAGACTTTTTGGGGGAGGGACGCGAGCATTCTGGTTTTCCAATCTAGGTTCCCAAGTAAGGCAATGCAGAGTGGAAAGGTTTGTCCACCCAATACGGATATTTGGAAACAAGAAACAAGCTTGTCATGTCTTAAATCTCTAAGAGGTTGGGGATGTTTGTCACAGCAGAGTAACCTCGCTAATGCTAACTCCGCAGGAAAAAAAATGCTTAAGGGGGCTAGTAAGGTTTTGTTTTGTTTTCTATAGAAAGCAATGTCTCTAGCAGGCAGCTATTCCGTTGAGGACTCCCACTCTTAGGTTCTCAGATGTTGTGTTCGCATCTTCTTTTAGAAGGCAAACGGACTCAGTGTTTTAGATTGTAAGAATTCCATCGAATCCATTACATAAAATGGATTTTTTATTTCTCCCACCCTGCTTTCGTTATCAGGATACATGTTTTTCTTTCCTGACACTTGTAAGAGTCCAGAGTGCAACGATATATCTTGATTCTGTTTGTCTAAACCACACCTGTTCAAAAAAGGCATAAAGTTATTTTTAATGTATGAAGATAAATAATTTCACTTATCTTTATAGATTTCCATCGAGAAGAGAGCTATTTTGGAGCATTTGGTATGAATTAAACAACTGCTGTTGAGCACTAAATCCATTCCTGGCATTGGGTTACGAAGTTGTCATTGCATGATAAAAGCAAGTATACAAATTTATATGGGGCTGAAACCCCTTTCAGATGCTAAGGATGGGTAACACAGTACACAATGTCTGCAGCCACAGTTTTGAAAAGATACGAAAGTATTCTTCAAACTGATGCCTTATTCCTCGCCTCCAAGATTTAAGGGCATGGCATTAATCTTAATTCTGGAAAGGTTGGTCCTCCGGGAGTGACGCTAATAGAGAGCAGGTTTGCTGCTTTCTGATGACCTAATCACTTCAGGAATAGGCTTGCAGAACCCAGAGAAGTGGAGAAAAAACATATTTCTACTAAATCCCGAATGTTTAAAGCGACCTTTTGGCCACGTTCTGAACTGTAGCTAGTTAGGGACTGTACTCTTTGACAAATGTCTGACAAATAGGTCCTTGTGGTGGCCATCTCTCCTTTTGCTAATATTGCCCCTTTACGGCCCTACTCTTCTATATGAAGTCATTTATTTAAAATGTCATACAGGGGTTGAAGTGTGTCTGCGTGCATGTTGTATTTAGTATGTAGTGTGTGTGTATGTAATGTAGTAAGTGTGCATGCATGTGGTATGTGGTATGTAGTTGCGTTTGTGTATGTGTAGTGTGTGTGATGTGTGTGTGTATGAGTGCATGTTTTTGTGTATGAGTACAGGTATGCACATGCCATGGCACATGTGTGGCAATGAGAGGACAGCCTTGGGTACCAGTTCTCTTCTTAGCTCATTAGAGGTAATCTCTTCATTGTTGTTTGTGGTAAAGACCAGGCCAACTGACACACAGTTTCTGGGCATTCTCATGTCTTCCTCTCCAATATCCTCATAGGAGTGCTGGCTTATTTCAGATGTATGGTACAATGACCAGTATTATGTGGGTTCTAGGGACTCATACCCAGATCCTTACACTTTACCCACTAACTGTCTCCCCAGCTTTCTGTTGAACCCTTAATCTCCCCCCATGCAATGTTACCGCATTCCATCTTTATTCATGATTTTTGTTTGTTTGGAGATAGGGTCTCACTAAGCACAGACTGGTCTAGAACTCACTATGTAGTAGAGGTTGGTCTTGAACTCTTGGTTCTCCTGCCTCTACTTCCCTCTACCTACCAAGTGTTGGGATTTCTGTGAACATCACCATTTTTTTGGGGGGGATGATTTTAAAATGTATTATTTATTTACTCTTGTGGTGCTGGGGATCATACAAGGGTCCTCACACATGCAAGGTAAGCACACTACCAACTGAGCTGCAGCCCCAGGTTATACTCACACCTTTACCTACTGTGTATTTGGTTACCCAAGGCCAGTGGGCATTGCTGTATCCTCATTCTGGTTCGGCTTACATCACTTACCTTGCCTCATCTCAGCAGATGGGGAGAGCTTCTTATAGTCTCATCAGAAGCGCGAATACAACATAACAAGAGTTTTCCAAAGAAAGGTTCACATTCATTCAACTTATAATACATTATCACGATTGTTCTTATTATCAATTATTGTTAATCTTATATTACAATCAATTTACAAATTAAACTTTATTATAGACATTTACATATAGGAGAAATGTAATATATGCAAGATTTAATACTGTCCATGGTTTCAGGCATCCACAGGAGTCTTGAAACACATCCCCTGTGGATAAGAGCTTTACCATACTTAGAGATGGCATCTTTGGGAGGTAATTATGTTTGAATGAGGTCACAAAGGGGCCCCCTAAGATGAGATCAGAGGGGAAACTAGGTTCTGTCTTCCATTTGAGGACACAGAGAGAAGGAAGATCTCTTTCCAAGTCAGGAAGAGTTCACACATCAGTATCAGAATCTGCTAGCATCTTGGTCAGGTTGTCCACTTCTTAGCCTTCAGAACTGAGAATTAGATGTTTGCTTGGTTTTTATGTCATTTAAGTCTATGGCACTCTGTTATCTTTTTGTTAAAGCTAACTGGGTGTCCTAGTTTGGTTTCTATTTCTGTGAAAAGCACCATGGCAGATGAACCTTGAGGAGGAAGGGTTTATTTGGCCTACAGGTTACAGCTCATCACTGAAGGGAAGCCAAGGCTGCAACTCAAGCCAGGAGCTTGGAGGCACAGACTAAAGCAGAGACCACAGAGAATCACTGCTTACTGGCTTGATCCCCCATGACTTGCTCAGCCTCCTTTCTCTTACACCCAGAATCCAATCCCCTGCCTGAGTGGCACCACTGTAGTCTGCTGGACCCTCCTGTACCAATCATTACTCAAGAAAATACAGCATAGACTTGCCTACAGGGCAATCTGGTGTAGGCATTTCCCTTGGTTGAGGCTCTCCCTCCTCCCAGATGACCCTAGCTTGTGTCAAATTGGCATCAATCAATCAATCAAACCAGCACACTGAGCATCAAAATTCTTCTTGTCTTTTTTTTAATATTCCTTATAGTTTATTTAGCTTTATTTTATGTGCATTGGTATGAAGGTGTCAGATCCCCTGAAACTGGATCTTCAGACAGTTGTGAGCTGCCATGTGGGTGCTGGGAATTGAACCCGGGTCCTCTGGAATAGCAGTCAGTGCTCTTAATCACTTAGCCATCTCTCCAGCCCCTCTTCTTGTCTTTTTAAGTCTAGCTAAACTGCTAAACCTCCTTAAAACATTTGGCAGAGGCAACAATGACAGCTTATATTTTTAACCTTAAGTAAAATATCATGTGTCAAATGCTCCTTGGATGAGCTGGGTGCCGGCTTGTTTAGTTTTCATGGTATATTTGTGATTCAGGACTACTGGTGTCTGTGTTGGGCTTTTTCCAGCCCAGCGTTTTCTGGCAGCGGAAACACATGGCAATTGGGTTGGATGTACCTGGGTTTATTTCCTAGCTCTATAACTCACCGTACTGGCTACGTAGCCTTGCACCAATGATTTAACTTTCTGAGTCTACAGCCCCGGGGTTTTCCTTCACGGACAAGCCAGGACACCCTATGCATCTTCTAGTGTTAAATCCTGACTCGGCTGAGGCTTTGGTTTCCTCTCCCTTCCAGCGGGGCATGGCCTCGGCATGCTTTTAGACAAAGTAAACAGAAGCTGAAGGCTGTGTTTATGAGCCGGGACATGTGTGAGGTTTTACTTGCCTGCTTCCATTAGAAGCCTATACCTCATCTCCTTGAGCCCTCTGGGTCCCTCCAGTGTTATTCCAATTGTTTCCGGCTTTGCCCATCACCGACTTGGGTATTAGTTTTTGCTGCCAGGCCAAGCCAGTTTCTGTTTTCCCTTCGCTTCCCATCTTCTAAAGCTGTGTAGCTAGCTGTCTTCTCTCCATGGACATTTTGTCCTTGCTGGTTTATGCTTTCTTTCTTAATCTTTTGATTATAATGTAATTTTATTGGGCTTTTAGAAAGATCACAGGCACCCCAAGTATTCAGTTTACTATGGTTGATGACAAGGAGGGCTGTTGTGAGTGAGCAGGAAGGCTGAGGATAACTGGAGTTCCTGTCTGCACAGCAGGCAAATGCTTCAATGCAGGGACCGACTACGAGAGGAATCGAGTGGGGAGCCAACATTTTCCATCTGGGGCAAGTTGGTGCCACGTGCATGGCAAACATGTAAAGAGAAACTTCTTGAATCCTCTGGATAGAGGAACTTAGCAGACGATTCTGGGTTAGATAAAGATACATGGAAGTGATCAGCACGGAAGAAAGAGTTTCAAAGTGTGCGGAGAAACCCAGGAGCCAAGGTCAGGCTATCCTTCAAGGTCACACCCAGGAGTGTGTGGTCAAGAGGCATGCCTGTGTTCCAGCGTTTGCTTCAGTTAACTACTCTCCAGTTTTTAGGGTTACAAGAACAGTTTTTTTTTTTTAAAGAAAAGCTCCCCACTTTTCCCTTTGTCTGTTCACTGGAGACAGAATCTCATGTAGCTCAGGCTGGCCTTGAACTTGAATGGTAGCCGAGTGAGTCTCATATAGCCCAGGCTGGCCTCTAACTTGAACAGTAGCCGAGTACGACAGAGTTGAACTTCAGATGCTCCTGTCTTCACTTCCCAAGTGCTGGGGATACAGACTGTGCCCCCAGATCCAGTTTACGTGGTGCTGGGGATCAAAGCCAGGGCTTTGTGCATGATAGGCAGGAACTCTACCAGCTGAGGTACAGCCCTTGCCCTGTTTGTTTCCAGGACTCCACTATGGAGCCTAAGTTGCCCTCAAATTTACCATTCTCCATGTCCTGGGATTATAGTTGTGAGACAGCATACATGGTTTTTCTAAAAAGATATTTTAACTAGGCCTTATTTATTTAGGAACAGTTTCAGGGTCATAGTAAAACTGAGGAGAAAACACAGAGTCCCTATTTCTGCTGACCTCACACAGGCACAGCCTCACCATTGTCAAAGTCCCCCTCCAGAGTATCCCATTTGTTACAGAGGCTGAAGCTAAACCGACACCTCACAGACACACAGGATCCATAATCAACATCACATCTTACTCTTGGTGCCATCTTTGTGTGTTTTGACAAATGTGCAGGGATGTGTCCACCAATAATAGAGCATCATAAGTGTTTGGTTAAAAGCATCACCTCAGCTCCCTGGCACCCCTATATACAAAGAGCCTGGATTGTTTAGTTAGGGGGCTTCTCCTCAGCCCCCTGGCATCCATTTTTGGAATGTTGGGCCGAAAGTTCCATTTCAAAGCTCCCTGTCCTGGGAGTTGTCTCAGTCCAAACTCCACCTCCAAGAAAGCCTGCACACCGGTGACCCCTCCTCAGGGAAGGTCAAGACCACGCCCACAGGCTATTTAAACTGCCCCCTAGAGCATGAACACGTGGTCTTCCGGTTTTCTATGGTCTTTCAGTTCTCTGTTCCCCTCTCTGTGCTTTGGGGGTGGGGGCGGGAGTGCTGACAGCCATTAAACATGGGCGTCTTCTAATTTGGCCTAATTGGTCTGATTGGAATTACTGCATCGACAGAGAGGTTTGTCGCCAAAGGAAAAATACTTAACAGTAAGGAATAGTTCCACTGCCTTAATCCCTTGCACAGCTCTCCTCTTTGCAAGGATTAGGTCCTGTGTTTATCCTCATCCCCATTAGCCTCTGTAGCCTCAGTGACAACAGAGCAATGGGTTGACTAGACGAACACACTGAAGCAGAGGATTGCTTCAAGAGCTTCAGATTACCTTCAAAGGTCTAAGAGTCTTACAGAACACCACTTAAAAAGATAAATTCCTTAAACACACACGCATACCTTTCTGTCTGGTGTCACATGCCTTTAGTACCAGCAGTTGAGCAGCAGAGGGTGGATCTTTTTGAGCTGGAGGTCAGCCTGACCTACACAGTGAATTCCAGGCCACTGGGGCTACATAGGCCGTCCTTGTCTCAACACACATACACACACAGACAGAGAGAGAGAAAAACACACACAGACAGACAGACAGACACACACACATGCATACACACATGAGAGACAGAGACGGGGGGTGGGGAGTGAGTTAAACCAGTAGCTCTACACAGAAATGGCTTATGATCCAGGCACTTGTGACAAAAACCCAAACACCCCAGCAACATTAGCAGGACAGTGCCTCAGAGTTACATTTACTATGTTCAAATACAGTGTATATAATATCATTTGAGAGAGAAAATGAATTTACTTACTTAAAATGCATTGCTTTTCCTAATATTATCAACAGAGCTGGAAATCACCCATGGCATGGTCTCCAGGAAAGGAGTTAGAACATTCCTGTTCTTTAGCAACAAAAACAGTCCTTGACAGGCAAAGAATCACAGAGTTAAACAAATGCAGCAGAAAGGAAAGCTCTTCTTGATGTGGGATTTCCCTCTGTATGCTATGATAATGTTTTATTGCCATTGTTTAATAAAGAAGCAGTTTAGGCCAGTGGCTTAGCAGAATAGAGTAAGGTGGGAATTCCAAGAAGATAGAGGAGGAAAAAAGGTGGAATCAGTCAGAGAAACCACGTAGCCGCCACAGGAGACAGACGCTGGACCTGGGACCTTACTGGTAGGCCACAACCATGTGGCAATACACAGATTAATAGAAATGGGTTAATTTAAAATATAAGAGCTAGCCAATAAGAAGAGTAAGCTAATAGGCCAAGCAGTGTTGTAATATTACAGTTTCTGTGTGATTATTTCAGGTTTGGGAGGCCGGGAAATGAATGAGCAGCCTCCACCAACAGATCTTAAGAAAGCTTTGAGTGGGGCTGGGGAGATGGCTCAGAGGTTAAGAGTATTGCCTGCTCTTCCTAAAGGTCCTGAGTTCAATTCCCAGCAAC
>LOJH01052780.1:0-12294 GCA_001685095.1 Ellobius talpinus
GGAAGGAAGGAAGGAAGGAAGGAAGGAAGGAAGGAAGGAAGGAAGGAAAGGCTCTGACAACATTGTGAGACAGGTTGGCCACCCCTGGGAGTGCAGCTTACCCTTACCTGTAGTTTGTAACCCCAGTGAGACTCCCTGGGAGAAAACCAAATTGTCATTTACAGGTGGTTATCTTTGGAGATTGTTTCAGGGCTAGGGATGGAGGCAAGTGCCCACTTCTAATCCCAGCTCTAGACCCCCATCTGGTGCAAACTCCGCATGCCCTGTGCATGGCGCCTCAGCCTCTGTGAGCTGTCTGTGTCCATCCCGGACATCCTCCACTGCTCTGTTTCCTCCTCCTCTTCCACATTGTTGCCTGAGTCCTAAGGGGAGGGATTTATGGAGACAAATGGGATTTGAGTGTTCCAAGGTCTCTCTCTGTTTATTGTCTGTGAATCTCTGCAGGAGGGACCTTCTCTGATGATGACAGAGCAGGACCCTGATCTCTGAGTATAGTAATGTCATTAGAGGTCACGCTATTGCTATCTCTTTTGAGATAAGGTTTCGTTATCTCAAGATATCCTTAAACTATGCAACTGCAGATAACCTTGAATATCTGATCTTTCTGCCTCCACCTCTGATGTTGGGATTACAGTTGGAAACCACCATATATCATTTGTAATCTCTGTAATCTATGCACTGCCAGAGATCAAACCCAGGGCTTTGTGTATGCTGGGCAAGCACTCTCCCAACTGAGCTACATCTCCAGCCAAGCACATAGAAACATTTAAAGAACAAATTGCATCTATGTATGTTCATGAATGAAGTTCACAAACTAATGAAAGAAGCAAGATACAAAATACTATGTGTTATCCAGTTCTACAAATATGAAGATCAAAATCTTATATGAAAACCAAAACAGAAAAAAAATGAATCTAAAGAGAACATTCTGGAGTAATGGAAATGTTCTATAGCTCAGGCTAGATAGCAACTATGGGGTATTCATATGTGTTAATGTAAACAGCTTTAGACCTGACATCCTGGTACCACACGGTACTTGGCTAACACCATAGCTTAAGAGTATAAAAGAAGATCTGGGAAGATGGTTTAGAGCGCTGGCTCTAAACCCTTTAATACAGTTCCTCATGGTGTGGTGACCCCCTCAACCGTAAAATTACTTTTGTTGTTACTCTAGACCTGCAATTTTGCTACTGTTATGAATTGCGGTGCAAATGTCTGTGTTTTGCAATGGTCTCAGGCAACCCCTGTGAAAGGGTTGTTCAACCGCCAAAGGGGTCATGACCCACAGGTGGAGAACCACTGGCTTAGAGGAGAAAATCCTTGCTGCATAGGGACTGGCATTTAGATTTATAAAATACATCTACAGCTAGGTGCTCATGGTGGCTGCCCTGTAATTCTAGCACATGAAGGACAGAGGCACAAGCTAAAGGAGCCCCATCAGTCACCTCTGGGTGCGACTGAATGACTCTGGTTTGGTGAATAAGATGGAAAGTAATCAAGGAAGACTGTCAGTGTCAGCCTCATGCATCTACGTGCACATGTCCATGTCATATGTGTGTGCACCTGCTAACATGTGCATGCACACATGCATACACACTACACAGAGACACACATGCCAAATCAGAGTATGAGAGACGGCTGGGGAGAAAACTTAGTAAGTAAAGTGCTTGTCTCATAAGCATGAGGGCATGAGTTTGATCCCCAGCACCCACGTAAGAAGCCAGGCTTGGGGGTTGTCTTAGGTAGGGTTTCTATTGCTGTGAAGAGACACCACAACCACGGCAACTCTTCTAAAGGAAAACATTTCATTGGGGTGGCTTACAGTTCAGAGGTTTAGTCCGTTATCATCATGGCAAGACATGGCAGCATGCAGGCAGACATGGTGCTAGAAAAGGAGCTGAGAGTTCTACATCTTAATCCGCAGGCAGTAGGAAGAGAGCTGTGTCCCACACCAGACAAAGTTTGAGCATATATGAGACCTTAAAGCCCACCCACACAGTGATCCACGTCCTCCAACAAGGACTCACCTGTTCCAGCAAGGCCACTCCCTAGGGCCAAGCATTCAAACACATGAGTCTATGGGGGCCATTCCAATTCAAACCACCACAGTGGTGAGCATCTTTAATACCAGCACTGAGAAGGCAGGCAAAAACAGGAGACAATAGCTGAGGCTCACTGGCCAGGTAGTTTATCCAAATAAGTGAGCTCCTCGCTGATGAGGGACCGCATCTCAAGAGGTGAACTGTGTACCTGGGGATGGTACTTTAGGCTGTTTTCTCCATATGCATGGTCTCTTCATGTATGGGCACCTACACACATACAAGCATGTACACACACACACACACACACACACACACACGCTCTTGCATTTTAATTATAAAAGAGGAAACAGAAGCCAGACTGCTGTGCTGGGTGGACTGTCAATTAGAACTTCATTCTGTGATGCTTTCTCTCTTTATCCATGACCTCAACCGTTCTTGAAAATTAAAATGCAAAATATGCAGCCTTTCAAAACAGGAGGCAGGGTCAGCGACAATTTAAAGGCAAAGTGTCTACCCATACATTCACACACAGATACAAAAGACGCTGCCTGCCCCTGGCTACTACCAGACGAAAATCTCTAAATTGGCTACCACCAGGCTACAATGCACTGATGGGTTTCCGATCTGAGTGGAAGGCAAGCCCTGCAGTAAGACTGAAAGTACTGCTTGGTTTGACGGATGGGAGCATGATTAGAATACACTGAGGTGGAAATAATGACTCGCCTCCCCCAGGACCAGCACGCCCTCCTGCCTGTACCCAGGACCAGCATGCCCTCCCACCTGTACCCAGGACAAGGCTTGCATTGCTAACCAGGGGGTGCCAGGAGGCCAGTGGCATCTCAAATCCATCCTGACTCATCATGCAGTCAAATAACACACAACCTGTAAAAACCAAATAATTTCTGCAAGAATGACCCAAGAGGGCACTGAGCACAAACATCTCTCTTCCCAAGTAACTAGAAAAGGCTTCTGTGCTAGGGTAGGGTCCCTAAAAGAAAAGTCTGGAAGATTCTGGAAGGAGTGGTGTGTGGAAGGGATGCTTTCAGGAGGAACACATATAGAATGAAGTGAGCAGGGAGGCCAGGGAAGGAAAATATGGCTATGGTCTCAGATTCAGGCAAGCTCCATCTCATTCCATGGAAAGTTCTAGACCAAAAGGACTTGTAAGGGAGCCAGTCAGTAAAGTGCTCATTTTGCAAGCAAGAGGACCAGTTCAATCCCCAAAGTCCACATTAAAAAAAAAAAGGTGGTAGCACAATGATTGTATCTCCATTCTGGGGAGACAGAGACAGGCAGATCTTTGGGAACCCTGGGGCTTGCAGGTCGGCTGTCCTAGTCTGCTTAGCACACTCTGGGCTAGGGAGAGACTCTCTCAAAATAAATAAATAAGAAAGAAAAAGAAAAAATAAGGTGGGTGGGGTACCTAAGAAATAAAAGCTGAGGTAGCCTTCAATCCTCCTCTTGAACAAACACACACACACACACACACACAAACACACATACACATACTCAGGTAAAGTAGACTCCCTACCTGACAAAGTGACCCAGCACCAGCCCACACTCCAACAGCTGGGGAACTAGATACTGGTCCAGTCAAGGAGTCTTGGCTGCAAACCAGCAGACTTCAATCTCTACCTGCATGCACCCCACGCTCCTATCTCCTGCCAGACCTCTTCTCCGAATACCAGACTCCTTCACCCAGCTGTCTGACCAACATCTGCGGGAGATGGCCATCTAAGCTCCTGACAGTCACCACGAAGGCTGCTCCCTTCCTCCACTGGGCTCCCTGTCCATGGCTAGTCCTGCTCCTCCAGCTATTCTCAATCACATTCTCTCTTTCCCTCTCACCTCCAGCTATTCTCAATCACATTCTCTCTTTCCCTCTCATCTCCAGCTATTCTCAATCACATTCTCTCTTTCCCTCTCCCCTCCCCCTGCCCATTCCATCAACCACTCCTATTAGATCTACATCTCAAATGCAAGCCAGAGTTGAACTACTCTTCTTTACCCCACATCATCCTTGCCCAAGCCACAACTGTATTTTACCTGGAATTTCCCAATAGCCTCCTCTTAACTTGATTTAACCTTCCAAGCCCTGAGAACGACTCTGTAAAGCTTGACTGAGAGATGCTGTTGAGGTAACCGAATGATTTCACCCCATCCAGGAAAAGTTCTCTAGTGGCCCTTATGACATACAGAGAAAAACCCACTCCGCCCTGTGCCCTGTTGATCCTGGGTGACTTATGGTCTTACCCGTGAACTGCCAGCAACTCTGACCTCTTGCTGTTCTTTGGACTCTGTGGACATGATCCATCCCCAGACCCTTCCACTCGCTGTTATCCTACAGAATGCCTTTCAACGGTCTCATAAGCCATCCCTGACTGCCTTGGGGTCCCCACCTGAAAATCCATCTTCTCAGTAATGAGTCCTTTGTTACCCCAACCCCTCTTCTCTCCCAGAATTCACATCCCCATTTCCTGGACTAACGCACTCAGCTTTAGCACTTCATTTCCAATATCTTATGTTCTTGTTTAAAATCTGTTTCTCCCAGCAGCGTAAGAGCGGGAACTCTTGCTGTTTACTCCCTGCTATTCTAATCCCAGTGTCTGGAAGAGGAGGGCACACAATAAATGCCAGTTTAATGAATAGATGCATGTCTAAATATTTAGAGAAACCAACTCAATGGTTTTAGCTGAATTTTTTTAATTTTTTTATTTTCACTCTCTAAGCGTTTTCTACGTCCTTCATAATCCACTTTTACTACATATATAATTTCCATGTTTGTTCTTGTGATGGTTTTTAACTCCCTGCTTCCAGAGTCCTCACCTCACGATCCTTTTAGCAGTTGACTGGGAAAGTCTGCTCTCACAACAGCCCCTAACCTGCCAAAAGACAGAGCAGCCTGCTCTGCCCAGCTCTGAGGTGTCTAGACCAACAGATAAGGTGACAGACAGGAAAGAGGCCCTGGAGCAGAGGGAGCTCTCCTCTCACAAGACTTTGCAGAAATCCCTCCCCCCACCACGGGCCTCAGCATGTTGGAAAGAAAATGGTGTCCCTCTCCAGCCAGCTGGATCAAACTGTGGGAAAGGAGAAATGTTCTAAAGAAATCCCGAGAGCTGGAGAAATAGGTGTCAGTAAAGAGCTTGCCTCTCATGCATGAGAGCCTGAGTCGGATCCACGGAACAGCACAATGGCAGGAGAGAGAAGACTGCACAGAGGTGTCCTCTGACCTTTACCTGTGTGCTGTGGTACAGGTGCCTACACAGACATATAATGCACATATGCTCATAATAATAACAAAGAATGAAAAAATATATAGGCACCCAGTCAATTCTGAATTTTAGATAAACTATAATTCCTAGTAGAAGCATATCCTAAATATCACACTGAAAATATTCATTCATTGTTCTTCCAAATTTCCACTGTAAGTGGGTGTCCTGAATTTAATTCACTTAGTTGAACAAGCCTAAAGTAGATTAATTCTCCCTTTTGAGCAAACCAAGATTCTCTTAATGGCTTAAATGGAAAATATCCCCCAGCAGACTCAAGTGTTGGAGTATTTGGTTCCCCAGTTGGTAGCACTGTTTTGAGAGGAAGTGTGACCTCACTGGGGGTGGGCCTTGAGTTTTATAGTCTGGCCCTACTCTCAGCCCTCACTCTACTTCCTGGGCCGTGGAAATGTAGGCGGGCAACCTCATGCTCCTGCCAAATAGCCTGAGCCTTCGGCTGCCATGGTGGACTATATCCATCCCTTCAGACCATGGCCCAAAATAAATCTTTCCTATATTAAGCTACTTTTTTCAAAGCAATGAAACTAATATATTCTCCTTACATACCATTATTTGGGGGAACAAGAAGGCTTTGGCATCCCCCTTTCCTCACACATGGAAATGATGGAGTCTCTCAGAAGCCACCATGTTCTGCTCATTTGGACATGGGCACACATTTTTCCTTCTATCCTAATCTCCAATTTCCCAATTCAAAACTTCAGCTTTCCCTTCAACAGTTACTACCTCCACACAGAAACCATCCTTGAGGATGCACATTCAAACCGGACTTAAATCTTGCCCTTCATATGTACAAGTGCCCTAGAAATCACCACCCTGAGACTGGAAGTGCCCCCTGGACACACCCACACGTCCCACCAAGCATGAAATTCTTGGAACAGGACTGTGGCCATTGGCATAGTCTCAGTATTCTCCCCGGTGTATGGCTTTTACAAAGTGTTTGGTAAGTCAGCACAGTGGCCAACTCAGCTGTCATCCCAGCACTCAGGAGGCTGTGGCAGGAGGACCAGGCGTTGGAAGCCAGTGTGGGCTAAATAGTGAGAATAAGGATGACAGCAATAGACAAGCTAACAGGGAGGAAGAAAAGTTCATGGGGCCTCAACCCAAGACCAAGAACTATGGAAAACTTGGAAATGCTGAGAGCAGGAGAAACAGTCTTCCTTAGACAAGACACTCCCATCTGGTATTCCAATACAAGAGGGCAACCCTGAGCTCATATATGTATACGTAACATAATGCAGACTGAGCGTGTCATGTTTGTGTGCTTAGGAACATATCTATGTATGTGTGTTGTATGTTTATATGTCACAAAAATGAAAGAAAAAGATGTCAGAATATGTGAGTACCTGGGAAGAGTTAGAGGGTGTAAAGGGGAGAGGGGAAATTATGCAATTATATTAAAATTTTCAGACGTTAAAAATCAGTATTCAAACTGCAGAAGGAGCAGGGAGAGGATGGAAAGGAAATGGATGTGTGCAGGGGTGGAGGAGGATTCAAATCCTAGGACTCAGAAGCAGTAAGGGCATCCATAGTTCTGGCCTTGGAAATCTCCCTTCCCTGGACGCATGAGTGGTCTCTCACCCAGGGAGAACCCACCTAGGAGGGTTGACAAATCCCCACAGCCCACAGTGCAGAATCTGACAGAGCACTCTCAGGTAGACTAGGACTTGAGTCAGTCAGGAGGCACAGCCTCCCAATCCTGCCATGCCCACTTGCCAGCAGCTTACCCAGAGCCCCCTCAGAAATGCTTCTGAATGGGCTGTGGTCTTTCTTCCGGGTCACACAGTACCACAGTTCACTCCAAACGTGTTCTCAGGTAATGCCCATTACATTCAGAGCCGAGTTCAGGGCTTCACTGGGCCTCCTCTCAACTCCCAACCCCTGAGGGCACCTCTCCACTGGAGACAGCTCAGATTTCCCTCAGAGCTACAACACAAGCCCTGAATACCTGTTCTTTGTGTGAGTTCATGGAACGTTTCCCAGTGAAAGCCTGGGAGAAGAATGAAATTCAAAACCCATCTACAAATGGAAAATCAGACATCAGACCACAATAGCAACAGCAGGTCACAGGCTGGGTCATTAAATCGCTGAATATATACAGTCGGTGTAGAAGAAAGCATGCTTCAGGCATATTCAGAGCTGAGATTTGGAACTCCTGAAATTGAGACGTTCAGAGGCAAAAATCTCAAGATCGCTCTCATTCCAGCCCCAGGCCTCAGCTCAGCCAGAAAGGTACTCTCTAGGTAACACCAGGAAAGGAATTTGTCTAAGAGGCAGAAGGAGCTTGTGTAACACTAAAATAAGGCTAGGAACCTCAGACGATGCGTCAATGCACGCATTGCTTCATCTTTTAAATTTTGAGTGTTAACTCTAGATGTAAAAGAAAATGAAGAGCCAGCTTGTCAGTGTCACAAGACTGTTACCGTCTTCTGAGCCTGCGCACTGTGTGGAATACTGGATTAGGAGAGCAATGCCATGCAAATGAGAGTGTGGTTCTGCACTCCCTGTGGATGAAGGACAATGTGACATCAACTTCTGCTCACCTTCCCTTACCCCAGAACCACTCTGCGCTCTCTCAATATGCTGTACCTTTATTTTGCTATTGGCTGACATGTGCAAACCATGTGAACCCAAAATGTGTTGACTTGAAGATACAAGGACACGAGGTTGAAGCTAACCACAGACAGAAAGATGTCCAGCAACAATGAACTGGCAAACGAGGAGGTTTGGAACCTCTGGCTCCACCAAAAACTTCTGCCCCACCATAGCCATCATATTGTTATGGATGTGGAGGGGCTGAAGGGGTGTGGAATTCACAATTAAAGCAGCAGGAGACTAGTATCAGTCACCAAATCCTGATCAGTTGGTGCATCTGGGGAGCCTGGCTGTGAGCAGCACACATCCGGGGTCTATGCACTGGTCCCTTACACTTCTAAGAATGAGCTGCTTGGCTGGCTCCTTCCTTTCCTCTTCCTCCTTGGCCGAAAACATAGATCACATCTGCTCCGGAAGGGCATTGGTTCCTCTTCTCCTTATTTGTGAGTTGTGAGAGGAAAATCTCTCAAACCGTGACTCGCCTGTAGAATCAGACATTTCTGGCCATTTGGGAATGTTTCAAACTAAACAAAGGCCACATAGTTTTTCACAAGAACATCCCTCTCCCAGCAAAAGCAAAATGGGAGATTGGAGGAACAGCTAAGAGATGCAAATGACTCAACCCCTCAAGCCAAAGACAATTCAGACACACAGGCCCTTTGTCACCCCCAATTAACTCTAAATTACTTCTCATCTCTACTTCACTTTCTCCTCGGGCATATGGACTTTTTTTTTTTGCTCAAGGTTTGAGAGATGGAGGATAAGTCTCCACACAGTGTAAGCTGTGAAGAAATAAAAAAAGACCACTGTTCCATCCTCTGCAAACACCCTCCACATCCCTCCTCTCTCTCTCTCTGAATCTATCTATCTATCTATCTATCTATCTATCTATCCATCCATCCCAGTATCATGCAATTGGCTCCTCTGTTCAACTGGAGAAATACTTGCTCTGTGCTCTGGAAGGGGGACCAGAGGGATGCTCATCTCCACCGAGCATGAACAAAGTGCCAAGCTGTGTGCTCATACCTTCTACCTCTGCTACCGGTGCAGATCTGAGTTCCAAGAGCACCCTCTGAAGTTACCAGGTCCTTGTGCCCCAGGGGGGATGAACTGCACCACAGATATGTGTTTAAAAATGATCTTTTATTAAGAAAGAAACTCAGCCTTGAGAACAGGAGTGGGCTAGTGAGCTGGGGAAGAACATAGGTACACTGAAAAGTGCTTAGCATGAGGCCCTTGACCCTTCACAGGCCATCTGCCATCTGTTGCCTTTCTCATGCCTGCTCTGCATGTTACAGCTAGGCCCGGTAAGGGATCTTCCAGTCTCTCCACTAACTGAGTTCTTTTATGTTAATCTCCATGCTGGGATCCCTTTCTCTAGCCCTACTCCTCTTCCAAAGTCCAAAGCAATGCCAATACAGAGGACTTCGGCCCACTGGCAGATGAGAAAGCTCCCCTTCGGAACTTCCTAGATGACTTAAATTCATCTTGCAATTTTCTAAAACCCACTTAAACCCTCCGTTGGAGCTATTAATGTTTTCAGATTTCCAGGACTGGACTGTTGGTGCCTGCTCCGCCCCCACCCCTTTCCTGCTTCCCTGTTCTGTGGTGACTCTGAATTAGATAACACCTGCAGAGCTCTCTGTTCCTTGAAGGGAAGTTTCAATAAACACAAGTTATTAACCTTCATAGCACCCAGAATTTTGAATGAAGAAGTTATAAAAATTATCATAAAGTCCCGCTGGGGTTTGATAATGAAGAGACGCTTTACTGGCTCTTCAAATACTTCCCTTTCTTTCCAAGGGCAAAGGTCCGTCCATTCCCCCACCCCCACCCCCACCCCCAGCTAGAACCTGCTTTCATTCAGATCCTAGCCCCAGCACTTCTCTCTTCTGAGACTAGGAAAGGTCAAATACCTCTTCCCAGAGCCTTCCCAGTGCGTCCTATGGAGGCTCTGAACAGCCAGTGCTCAGGCTGGCCGCCTCCATGTCCTCTGGCTGACCCTGCCAGGTGTGGCCCAAATGAAGGCGTTAGGTGCCTGGCGGGAGTAAAGATACCACTGCTGAGAAGTCCAGACCCAGACACTTAGTGCTCAAAGAGGTGTCAAGGACCTGTCTTTGTCCACCCACGCCACACACGGGAAAGTGAGAACTAAGCTGCATCTCTCATGGGATTGTTCAGCAGGTACAAGAGGGGGAAGCGGAGAAGAAGGGATGTAGGGGGAAGGGGAACACCTGCCGGATCTGTGAGGTCTGGATCATCCTAATGTTGAGCTAGGCGCAGGAACAAAGGAAGGGTCTTGTACCAGTGACTTCTATCACAGACCAGCTGACAGAACAGCTTTTAAGGAGAAACTATATTTATTTCTGCTCACAGTTTCAGGGTTCCACCCATGGTTGGATAGCCCCATGTACTTTCATAGGTAAAGCCAGCCAGAAGTCAGAAGACATGGCAGTCCATCTAGGTGGAAGAAGATAGGTGTCTTAGAGTTTCTATTACTATGATGAAACACCATGACCTAAGAGCAACTTGGGGAGAGAAGGGTTTATTCGGCTTACACTTCAGTATTGCTGTTCATCACTAAAGGAAATTAGGACAGGAACTCAAACAGGGCAGGATCCCAAAGGCAGGAGCTGATGCAGAGGCCATGGAGAGGAGCTGCTTACTGACTTGCTTCCCCTGGCCTACCCAGCCCACCATCTTACAGAACCCAGGACCACCTGCTCAGGGATGGCACCACCCACCATGGGCTGGGCCCTCTCTTAGTGATCACTAATTGAGAAAATGCCTTACAGCTGGATCTCATGGAGGCAGTTCCTCATGAGGCTCCTTCCTCTCTGGTGACTCTAGCTTGTGTCAGGCTGACACACCAAACCAGCCAGTACAATAGGCCAGAAAAGGGAGGACTAAGAAAAAGGAAGACAAACACTTGCTTACCAAAAATGAACTTTAAGAAAAGCATCCACAGTGGTCTGACCAGGGTGGGCCATTGTAGGCCTGTGATGGCGTCATGGCTAGAGAGTGGTACGTGTCCCAGAGTGAGAGGACTCGCTGCCACGCATTGCCTTCCACCAGTCTTCCAGCCTCCTGATGGAGTCCTCAAAACATTGTGTCACCTACACTGTAAGTCATCCAGGAACAAGCAGGACCCCCCCCCATGTCACCACTGCCATCAGGGGCTTCCAGGTCAAAGACCAGAATCAGCAGGATTCTTAGATGTGAATTCCTGAGTCACTGTTTGACCCCCCTGCCCAAGGTGCCCTTTCTAAAATGCCAACCCAGCAGTTAGGCCAGTGCAGTCTCCATAGCCACAAATGGACCTCCAGACCCAGTTCCTGGGAAAGCAGCTCATTTTTCTTAGTCTCCAATCAAGGAAACCTTTGCGTATTAAGAGAAATGTCCTGCAGATGGGAGCACTCTGCAGGGGAGCACCTTGATTAAAGCAACTTGTTTTGCTGAGAAGTCTTGAATCTGTTCCCAGGGTACAGGGCAGTTAGCACAGTGTAGAGGCGGCAGGCAATGTGAATTGTCTTATTTAATTGGAAAGCTCCTACTGAGCTTAGAAGTATTCATTTAGACAAGCAGATCAATAAAATGGAGTGGGGAGTGGATGGCGTCAGAGACGTTGTGGAGACCAGCAGGTCCTACGTCTTTCTGCTTAATAAAGACATACTGAGCCTGCTTCCTGGAGGAACCTGGAGCTCATTCCCAGCTCTGGGCTGCAACGGGGTCCATCAATTCAACATGGAGATGTTTCTCAGGAGGGATGGAAGACATATTTTCTTTCCTTGTCTGAATTGGGTGTTCTTGTGGCAGGGAGGAGAGAGTGAAGAAATGGAAGGGGTCTTAGGAATTTGATACAGGTTTTTCCTAGCCTCTCCTTCAAAAAGGTACTCACTTAACTTGGACTGAAGGATCCAGCGGGCAAAGAGGAAAGAGCAGGGGGTGACCAAATGGGAGGTAGCTAATGGGACAGCAGCCTCCCACTCCTTTGCAAAATTCACACCACAAAATTAGGAACACCTCATGGCTTGTTGTGTCTCAATTCCCTCTGAAGTATTCCATCCCGGGGGAAGCTCAATGAGGCTCAAGAAATAGGTGAGACTTAGAAGACTTAAGTAAACAAAACTAACAAGTCTCAGGGAGTTCCTAAAATGTACAAGCCTCACAAAGCCCCTCCCTAAGGCTCTTATCAGTAGCAAGTGCTGGGAGATGAGACTTTGACCAGTCAAGGTGTCTTCAAGATATCTGGAGAGCTCCTTCAGTAATGTGGTTTTAATGGTTTGTCACCCATTCTGGGGTGAATTTTGTGGAATGTGTCTGTTATGGTTTTTGACTCTTTAAGAGGCAAGCCATGCCCACTCCCAGTG
>LOJH01052781.1:0-12293 GCA_001685095.1 Ellobius talpinus
TTATTAACCAATGAAAGTAACACATAGACAGATGACCCTCCTCCATCAAATGTAATAAAAAATAATTGTAAGAATAAACAAATGAACCCATATTTACTTTATCTGTAAAGACTTATTCAATCTGAATGCTTTGAGCTCTAAGATGGCTTTTATTATGGCTCACCATTCATTTTTGGAGTTAAAATTTATATTGTTGTTCAAATTTTCCTACCTTGAATGAATAAGTTCAGCTTTAGAATTTCTACTGTTTCAACCTAATACATTAAATATTTTGTAATGTAGTACCCTTACCTGGGTTGTACAAATGGTTATGCTACTCATTACCATATTAACAATGAACAGTTTATTACTATAATTAAAATACTAATTAGTTCTATTTTGAACATTTATGTATGTTTTATGAATCCCTAAAAATTGACACAGAATGAATATAGAATCATGATTGATAGATGGACAGTTACAGAGGCTTAAGTGTCAAAGACATTGAACTCCATATGTTCTTTAGAAAGGAGTCCTAACACACAAGCTTCCTTTTGAACAATATGCATCTGGATTCTCTAGCACAGTGTCTGGTGGCAGTAAGGCACATGGAGAACAGACAATTTTCTCTTAAATTCAGACTGGGTAGATATCAGGTTGCAGGATTAACAAGAAACTAAAGTCCTTTTTAGCTTTGCTTTTGAAGTCCTTTCCAGTCCAGAAGAACATTCTAGTTCCAGTCTCAGAGCAGTAGCAACTAACCGTGCACAAAAGAAAGTGCTTGACAAAAGAAGTAACCATGTTTCTAAATAATTTGCTGTCTGCTGATGTGGTGAACAAATTACAAAGCATTGTTGTCCATAGGAATCTGCATCTGCTTCAATAATTTAGACGTAACACCTGCTTATGCTTGGATTGTGGCAGCAAGAATGAATGAAAGTGTAGGGCTATGAAGTAAATTTGGGAAAAAACCCACATCTACTGAGAGATAAAAATAACAAAAAAGGGATATTTTCTACTTTTTTCTCAAGAAGACACTCATTTTGAATGAACTTATTATGTGTAGATTCTATTTTATGTTATCGTTTCAAAATTTCAATAATCAGTTATGAACAAATTTCAACCTTGAGTTATTAGCATACTATATTAGACTTAGAATTCAATGTGAAAATACACAAATACATGGCACTTCAATCATCACTCAATATATTATCTTTATACCTGTTTTCATATGATCTCTTATTTTATGAGAACAAATACCTTCAAATAAAAATATTGTAAAATTCCTCCATTTGTTTCAAGGTGACATAGTGGGTGGTAAGATAGATGGTATCTCTAAGGATCTCCATATTTCAGTTCAGAATTTAAAAAAAATATAAGCTCACAGCCAAATGAGATAGATATATCAATTTACTTTTGTAGAAGTTAGCTCCATTTGGGAAATTGCCAATCTAGATAAAAGATAAAGCAATTATATTTTTATTTATTATAAGGGAAAAACTCACAAAATAGGAATGAGAAGTCCAAGGTCAGCTGTGCTGATTTGAAACCACAGAGAGGGAGCTCCTGGGCCTGGCACCCATTTTTCTCCAGGTCCCAGAAAGCCACACACTAACTTTGTCCCACATCTTGAAAATAATTGGTTAACAAAGCTTCCCCATCATACTTTGAGTCAGAAACCCTGAAAAACTGGCATGAGTTATAATTTTTTAAACCTTCAAGAGGACCCAACTGGTATGGTATGTCCATACCAGCTCAAATACGAGAAAACAGGAAACAATTGCTTTATTGTCTGGGGCTGCTTTGGGAGTGGAAGAACTTGTTGCAGAAGGCATAAGTGTTTGCCCCTGGAGAGCTCATGCTGTTGATGACAAAATAACCAATGGGGACTTTGTGGCTAACAAAGACTTTTGCTTTCTGGATCAGAGTCCAGAATGAACCAAACTGAAGGTAAGAGTGATAACCAAAGTCTCTTGCTTCTGAACTCTAAGACATTTTGTGGTGGTGGTGGTGGGATATATATGTGGTGGGTGTCAGTGGGTGCACATGGTGCACACAAATGTGTATGGAGACCAGAGTTCAAGGTAGGGGTGTCTTCCTCAGATGATTTCCCAGCATTTTTTTAAGACAGGGTTTCTCATTGCAATTGGCATTCACTGATTGGCTAAATTTGTTGGTCTACTAACCCAAGAGACACTATGTCTCCACTTCACAGTGCTGGGACTAAAGGCAAACACTATTAACCTCATTAGCTTTTTTGATTATTAATTCTTTGAGAGTTTCATTTGATGTACCTTAAGTTCTCTTTACATTTCATCCCAGATCCACCCCCATTCCATACCAACACAACTTTGTATCCTCAATTTTTTTAAAACTCATCATGTCTCATTGGTGCTGCCTGTATACTCTTAGGTGTGTAACCTTCCACTGTGGTGTTGAACCTGTTAGGGCAACACTGCTAAGACAAACCAAATCTTCTGGAAGATATCAATTTCTAAGAGCTCCAAGTAAGACTTCATGCCCACACCCACCCCAATGCTGGGATTTTTGTCTGGCTTCAACATTTTAAGTTTTGTGCATGATGTTTCAAACACTGTCAATTTTTATGTAATTGCCCTATTGTGTCCATAAGAACCAAAGACTGTGGGTGACCACAAGCAAGCTAGTTTTGCTTGATATATGCCTATCTGCATGTATGTTCACAGTGTATGTGCAAGAATACACAGAGGTCAGAAGAGTGCAGTGGAGCCCCCAGATCCAGAGTTACAGAATGTTGTGAGACACCATGTGGGCTCTGGAAACTGAGTCTGGGTCCCCTGTAAGAGAAGCAAGTGCTCTTCATTACTGAGTCATTCCTCTAGTGCCAAATTAAATTTCTGATGTTTACCTTTTTAAAAGTTAAAGTAAACAGAGAGGAGTTCAGAGGTCTGCAGCTGGGGAAAGTGTATAAAATTTAGTTCCAATGATGGAGATATTCAGGATCACTGGTCCATTTGGTTCCCAACTTCAAAGTTTTTGTTACTATTATTACTCTTCTCTTTGTGCGTTTTGTGTCTTAAAATCACTTATAGAATATAATCAGGTGAGTGAAATTGGACCAGTGCTTTTTATTCTTAATCAGAATCATGAAAAACTTTTAAGAAAGTATTAGACACTTTTACACTTCTTTAGTGAAAGAGTTTTGAGCAGAGGGACCTTGTTACATGGAGGCAGATGCATCTCCCTAGAAAGCATATTTTATTGCAGACCCATGGCTCCAATCCTTCTCAACGCTTTGATCCTTAACACAGCTCCTCATGTTGTGGCGACCTTCAACCATAAAGTTATTTTGTTCCTAGTTCATAATTGCATGTTTACTATTGTTGTGAATCATAATATAAATATCTGACATACAAGCTATATGATATGCAATCCCAAAAGCATTCTGACCCACAGGTTGAAAACTGCTGCCATAGATTGTCATTATCAATTAGTTACAAGAGTGTTTAAGGTATAAAGGAAACAATAAAACATCCTGTATTTTTTGGAGCCCAGTGCTGCACTAATTTTGTCTGTTCTAATAAAGAGAGAGGGGAATTGGGTATCGTACATGTTCACTAACAAGTCTCTGGGGAACTCTGTTTCCTGACTTCTTGGATCTTTAGATATTTAAAGTGTATTTGTTCACCCTCTTCTAGGGATTAGCCTGATGAAGAGGGGCCTCTGTCTCTATCAAGTCAAGCTTCAAAATGAAAATATAAAATAGCCTAGAATTCCTCAAAATTTTGTCCAGGCAGAATCAGAAATTTGTCTCATATCATTTTATGTTTTCAACAAAGAAGCTCATCTGTATTTTTCTCTTCAAGCAGATGAAGGTAGTTATTAGTGATCCTGCCTTCCATTCAGATATTACCTAGACTTGTCTTTGAATCTTTTGTTTACTTTTTGGACTTCTCATCTAGAACTTTGATAAACTTTTCTCAAAGCATCTATTCCTTCTATAGTTTTTAATCTCCATTGAATAATTTGACTTTTGTCTTGGTCTATCTGCTGTTTATATTTTAAATTTTTTATTCAGAACCCCAATTCCAGCCAATCCCATTAAATATTTCTTTTCAGGAAGATTATGATTATTCCTTTTTCATAAATACTTTTGCATGGCTTTCTTCTCAATGAACAAGATGGCAGTGAGCACAGGAATTTGACTAAAACTGTTGTGGCTGCCAGGTCTTTCTTGTGGTACTCTTACCATAAGGCTCACACCATCTCACACTTGTTGACTGACATATTAGACCAAGAGGCAGTGGTGGTAAGTAAAGGAACTTGCTTGATTTGGATGAGAAGAAGTGAACAAATTATGGAAATTAGTCATTGATGTTTCAAAGATATATTGAGATTTTTGAGGCCAAGTTTCTAAGAACGATAATAAAACTTTGTAAGAAAATGTAAAACCAAGAAACAGAGCATAAGGTGCTAATACAAAGTACTGAGGAGACTAACAAAGACAGAATGTAAAAACATGGCCCTGCAAGGCCAAAGATTTCTCAGTGGGCAAGGACAGCCACAAGCCTGTTGATCTGAGTTCATTACTTAGAATCTACATGGTGGAAGGAGAGAACTGACTTTTCTAAGTTGTTCTTGTGCTTCTACACAGGTACATACACAAGCACACATATGCATGCCTGAATATACATACACACACAGATGCATACATGTACACACATAATAAATAAATATTTTAAATGTATTTAAAGAAGATATTTGGGTTTATTTAAAGGAGTGTGAGAGTTTACCCAGGTGAACTTTTTGTTGCCATAGCAATTGACTTATTGATGCATTTTATACTGGCATTGGTAGTAAAAGACTTGTTTTTCTCTCCTGTAACTTGCAAGTGCTTGGAATGGTTCATTGGAAATAAAGGCAGGACCTGGAAGTTAGGGAATCATGGAACTATCTGCCAACTTGCATCCCTCTTTGTCTTGAAGAAATTATAATCCATTGGGTCTTAGTAGAGTCTTTCCCTTTCAGATTAATTGAATGTGCTTAGTAACTGGAGTCTAATCTTTGTAAAGATCCACATTACCCATCATGATATTATGTCATAGACAAAATTGTTTGTGACTCCTTTTAATTTCTCATAAAATTTTTAATATCCTGAGATGTGTCAGTTAATTCAGTTAGTGTACATCAGAGGTTTATATATATATATATATAATCATTCTTGGATTCTCCTTTTGGAAAAGTTTTAAATTTTCACTTTGAAATCTAATGACTATTTTAGGAAATATCCTTTGGTCTGCAGATAGGTTTCTGTTTAGGTGTGAACTCTGATTAAGGAAAATCATCTACAGAAAGATGGTTGTGCTGTTGACAGACAACCCAAGGATTGATATGTTCCATCTGGAGAAGTGGTCAAAAGTAGAGAGAACGAATCACTCAACAGCCCTTTACTATGAAGTGGGTAATCATGAATGTTTGGTAAAGGCAACATTTTTGCACATTTTTGGATAATATTCCAAAAGAATGTACAATTTGGCTCATGTTCATATAGCCATAAAAATATCCTCGTGTAATAATAGAGCTGATAGGACTTTATAAACCTAGTCTAAGCTGGGTAGTAACAGAATTGACTGTGCCTAGACCATTACTAGGAGAGATCTTCTGGTATCACAGACTGACCTGGGAGGAAAAGAGAGAAGAGATGTAGAATATAGAATTCCTCAGAAAGAAAGAATAAAAGGAAGTAAGATGTGGCAGGAACCATCAGGACTGGGAGTAGCTTGTTTAAATATAGACATGGGTATGTGAATGTTGAGAGCCAGTGCCTGAAGCTTAAGTATCAACCCTACATTTTAACTATCTTTTCTGACCTCCAGGTTCTGTAGGCTCATGGACAACCAATCCAGTATCTCTGAGTTTTACCTGCGAGGAATATCAGGGTTTCCAGAACAACTGTGGCTACTGTATGGGATTTTCCTGTGTATGTGTCTTGTCACCTTGACTGGGAATGTGCTCACCATCATGGCCTTTGGCTCTGACCCACACCTCCACACTCCTATGTACTTCTTTTTGGCCAACCTATCCTTTGCTGACATGGGTTTAATATCATCTACAGTGACCAAGATGTTGTTTAATGCTCAGACTCAGTACCATACCATCTCCTATACTGGTTGTCTCATTCAGATGTATTTCTTCCTGATGTTTGGTGATCTGGACAGCTTCTTCCTGTCTGTGATGGCCTATGACCATTATGTGGCCATCTGCTGCCCTCTCCATTATTCCACAACCATGGATACCCGATTCTGTGCCCTGACGCTTACCCTGTGCTGGGTCCTCACCAACACAGTTGCTCTGACTCACACTCTCCTCATGGCTAGACTGTCCTTCTGTGCTGTTGGGGAAATAGCTCACTTTTTCTGTGACCTTATTTCCATTCTGAAGCTATCATGCTCTGACACATATGTCAATGAACTAATGATTTCTGTCTTAGGAAGCACAGTACTCATGGTTCCCTTTCTATGCGTTGTCATCTCCTTTGTCCACATTGTATTTGTCATCCTGAGGGTTAGAACCCCTGATGGGGGTACAAAGGCCTTTTCTACCTGTAGTTCTCACCTCTGTGTGGTCTGTTTTTTCTATGGGACACTGTTCAGTGCCTACTTGTGCCCACCTTCTATAGTCTTGGTAGAAAAGGACATTGTAGCTGCTGCAATGTATACAATAGTGACTCCCATGTTGAACCCCTTCATTTACAGCCTAAGGAACAAGGACATGAAAGGGGCTCTAAGGAAGCTCCTCTGTCAGAGGCAAATTTTCTCTTCCTAAATATAATGAGAGTAATGCTTAATGAAGGGACATGTCTATGTTAAACAAGTTTCTTTTAATTTGATATTGTGTACATACTTGCCGCCAGATTGATTTCTAATTACTTAACCTCACTAGACTTTAGCCTTCCCTTCTAGAAAGTAAAGATTATAGAAAATAAGTTGTTTACTTTTTTGCTTATTTATTTATTCTTTTCTCCATTCTGTCTTCTTATTTGGTATAGTGCTTTTTTGAGACAGGGTTTTTCAGTGTAGCCTTTTCTGTCCTGGAACCCACTCAGTAGACCAGGCTGGCCGTGAACTCATAGAGATTCTCCTGCCTCTGCCTCCTGAGGGTTGGGATTTAAGGTGTGTGCCACCACCACCTGGCTGATATAGAGCACTGATGTACAACTTAGGCTAACTTAACATTCACTCTGTTGCCTAAGTTGGCCTTTAGCTCACAATTTCTGTCTCAATCTCCTGTGCTAAGTTTGTACTCATGAATATCAACACCAAGTTCAGTAGTTTCTGTTTAATAAGATGAGTTGGATGATTGAGTAAGATAAGCAAGGAAGTGCATCTGATGCAACAGCAAATGTAGTAGACATCTACAACTGAGAGCTATTGGTACTATGAATGTCATTCTTCATACGTAACGCCATCCAGAAGTAAAAAAATATTTTCTGAGATCCATTTGCGCAACAAGTATTCACAGAATATTTTTTCTGTGCCTGAAGCTAAGTAAAAGTTCCTACACTAATATTTCATTCTAAATTATTAGGTTATCACTTGATGCATTTGTCCTGTTCATAGGAATATGTAGAATTTAAGAGAAAATAAAGGATGGATGTTACATTTCGGGAAATCCAGAATAAGTAAAGAATTTCCCATCACTATGAACTCAGCATTTAGATTTCTCTGTTGGCTAAATGTTGTTCTACAGCTTGGAAAGATTTTTCCAGGAATGTTGTTAGATTGTGTTACAATGCTTCTGCTCTTTGCTGTTCAGAAATGTTCATTTCAGAGGCTGAAGAGATGGTTCATTAGACTTGTTCTTTGAAAGAAAAGAGCACTTGTTCTTTTAGTGAACCAAGGTTCAATCCCCAGCACTTAAGTCAAGCAGCTTGCAACCACCTGTAATTCCATTTCCAGAAGATCCAGCACCCTCTTTTGGCCTCCATGGACATATGCATAAACATGTGCATGCTCACTCATAGACAGCACATACATGTAAATAAAAATTTAAAAAGATATTTTGAAAGAAAAACACTCCTAAAAAACAAAAAAAATGCTCAAAACTACCAACCTTCTAGAGACCACTAGATGGGAATATTAAGACCTCTTTTCGTATCTGGTTGCAAATTTGTCTTCAGGTCTAAACTGGGCATAAGAATCTTAGCTTTAGAGAGAGAAAATGAGATGTGTAAAGGTTTGGCTTTCTCCCCTTCAAGAATCACACAAGTGTAAAAATTTTAGTGTTAAGTCCCATAAAATTGTGATCCTTCTATTTGACTTGACCATTGTCTAATGTCTATGTAAACAACCCCAAGCCATCAAGGGGAACAGAGTGTGTGTTCACTTGGCTTGACCATTTTCTATCATCTACCTGAACAACCAAGCCAACTAGGGAAGCATAGTGTAGGTTCACTTTGGTTTCCCCAATATTACTGTAGCAGCAAGGCTTTAGGTCAACTCAGCATATAAAGGACCACAAAGGGACATGATTGCTTGTTCCTGGTCAACTCTCTACGATCTTAGATTCCACCCAGTCAAGCTAGTTACAATTGTATTAAAAATTCTAAGTGTGTTTCTTTCTTGATACATAATCTTTACCCTTGGCCTCAAAGTTCAAACTTCTACCCCTTTAATGCCACTTATTTCTAATATGTTGTTGGTACTTCAATGATTTATACTGAATTAAGGATTATTGTTAAGTCTTTGTGCCTCAGCAGTTATAATATGATTTTCACTGCAATCAGAGGTACGTTATAAGCAGTCTGCACATGCATCTTGTCTACTTAAAGTACCTACTTTTTATTTGTTTAGAATCAATACAGGAAAAGCATGCCATCTTTAACTTACTACTACAATTCCTTAAGATTGTTAAACATAGTCAAACTTATTCTAGATATCTCGGTTTATATTCTTCCTTAAATATCTGTTTATAAAGCCAAAACATTAAGAACATTCCTGAGAAGTACTGGCGCTTCTCCCCTTCATTACTACCACCTGTCTGGTATACTTCCATATTATGCTCTTTCCATCCTCATATCAAAATACTCATCCAGGCACTTTTTGTCTATTACTCAATGTACAATGACTAATCCATTGCTGAATTATCTCCATTGGCTACCCAGTGCTAATACACAAGCTCCTTAATATGGCATCTTGTGTCCTGTGCAATAAAATAGTTATCTGCTTGCCTAGATTCATGTATGATGTTCTCTTGACTCTCACATAGCTGTGCTTTAGCAACACAAACCCTTTTTATTTTCTCGAACTTAGCATGCTACTGTACCACTCCTGGTTTATTCTATTCCTTCTGTCTAGATTGTCATTTGTCCCATTGCAAATTAATCTTGAACAGTCTTCAAAACTCAGTTGAAAACATTCTTTCCCATAATGTTTTTTTCTGGAACTTAGGCAGCATTTCCTATTTCCTCTCTTGTATTAGCCTGACATACAGAATTATGAAAAAACATGACATTTTATTATTTTTATAGTAAGGCATTTTTGGTATTCTTGCATATTTCACTCTGTCTCTACATAGCTAGAATAGGAGCTAGAGCTGGGTGATGGTGGTACACACCTTTAAATCCCATCACTCAGGGGGAAGAGGCAGACAGATCTCTGTGAGTTCTAGGCCAGCCAGGTCTACAAGATCTAGTTCCATGACAGGCACCAAAGCTACACAGAGAAACCCTGTCTCAAAAAAAAACAACAAAAGAAAACAAAAAGGAGCTAGAGGTATGTCCTTTTCTTGTTCCTTTTGAGCAGAGCTAAACACACTGTCTGCCATAGGACAGGTAATGTCCTAAATGGCTGCTAACTGACAGAATCTATAAAATAAGGTAAGCAACAATCTAACTTTTCAGACTTTACATAAATACATTATTTTATGAATATTTGTGATAATTATGTTCCATTTGCAGCTTCTTTATTTAAAATTACATATATAGATATATAACATATATGCATATGAAATCAGTTGGGATTGAGTTTGCAGGCAACATGACCCCATTATGGTAGCTTAATCAGGGGAATTATGAGGAGGTTTTCTTTGTCACTGTTCTCAAAGTCAAGAAGCTTCAAGTCTTGAAATGGAATAGTTGGACTCATAACAGAGTTTCCTGGTGTTAGAGAAGGCAAAATATATTTTCTTCTCTTGGTCCACCTTCATTAGAAGTAATTTTTTAAAATAAGAAGAGTACTGGATTGGAGGTAAAGGAAGGAAATGATACTACACTAATGTCAGCGTCCTCTAACAATTCTTATGAACAAACATATTTCCAGGAAATAAGAAGAGTGATTTAAATTAGTTTAATAATTGTAATTTCCTAATCTAGCAGCAAAATAAATTGGCAACAATAACAGAATCCAACTTTTTACACTAAAGAGATGCAAGGGAAACAGAAATAAATATACCAGAATGACATTTAAGGAATCAAATATTTACTATGTGCTTCATGATGAGATTACAATTGAGGGTGTAGTATTTGGAGATATGTGAATACATAGGTTTATCGTGATGTCATTAAGTTCAGGTTGCTGCCCTGCTGAAGAGCTTCTTCACAGCCTCATTCATGTCTCAGTTCCTTATGCTATAAATGAAGGGTTTCAGCAATGGAGTGACCACTGAGTACATCACAGAAGTGACTATTTCCTTGTCACTTGAAGTGCTAGGTGAAGATATAAGATAAAGTCCAATAATTGCACCATAATACAGAGACACCACAGAGGGGTAAGAGCCACATGTGGGCAAGGCTTTGCAGATTCATTTGGTAGATGAAATTTCTGAGATGGTGGTCTCAATGCAGCCATACAAGATCAAGACGAATATTAGTGGCAGAGTAATGACTGCTGTGCCTACCGTGAAAATGACCAACTCATTTGGGCAGATGTCTGAGCATGAGAGCTTCATCAATATTGTGAGGTCACAGAAGAAATGAGGAAAGGTGCTGTTGGCACAGAAGGACAGCCAGGCCAGTTGGAGGGTGTGGATAGAGCACTGACACAGGGCAGGATCCAGGACATAGCTACCTGTGAAATATACAGTTCCTGTCTCATAATATTGGCATAGTGGAGGGAATAGCAGATGGTCACACACCAATCATATGTCATTGAAGTGAGAAGAAAGTTGTCCAAATCAGTGAATAATATAAAAAAATATATCTTAATTATACAGTTTGCATAGGGAATGGATGGGTCCTGAGTCTGCATGTTCTTTAGCATCTTGGATACAGTAACAGATGAGAAAGAGATGTCTGTGAAGGCCAAGTGGCTGAGGAAGAAGTACATGGGGGTGTGGAGGTGAGAATCCAGCCTGATGAGCAGGATGATGAGCAGGTTCCCTAGCACTGTGGTCAGGTACTTGGCTAGGAACAGTGCAGAGCACATGCCTTGTTCCTCTGATTGTACGGGGAGCCCCAGTAGGATGAACTCAGACATTGTGCTCTTGTTATCCTTCCCCAGGCTCTTCTTCTCTTTGCTGCGAACAGGAAGATATTGAAGAACAAGAGAACAAACAGGCATTGATTTATAGCAGGGAAGTAAAAATATGATTACTTTTATGGGCAAATATATTCTGTTATTAGTCATTTAATGTGGGCTGCATATAAAATGAAAAAAGTTGTCAATAAAGAAGATATTTTAATAAAGTGACATCATTGCCATTTATCAACATCTGGGACAAGGCAAACGTGTTGCCTTGCAAATACATTGTCAGGAAGATTGTCTTAGGGGAGAACTTTGCACCTTCAGATTGCAATGTAAACTTTTGAAATGTGATTTAATTAGCACTAATAGTTAAAATATAAGGTGGAGATCTCAAAGTTTTCAATAACAAAAACAAGTAAAATTGGCTCAAAATAAATTGATTTGGATGCAACATATTGGTCATTTGTTCTGCGTGTTCAAACCCAGTACTGCAAAAACAAATGACCACTGCAAAAAATAAAGTTGGTGAGAAAACAAACATATCTGTTTATTATGATATCAAGTGGAAATATTATTGGTAATTATATATTTATTGACAGTTATCACACTTATAAATACTTTTTAGATAATTTTCTGATCTCCTCTTTATTCAATGACCTCCCTTGATGTCATGAAAATGCATACTCCAATATAGAAAGAGGGTTTAGCTTGTTTGCTTTGTTTTATACAAGAAATTACAAAAAACAGAACCACTGCTGTTCCCTGCCAGAGCCTGTAGGCCCCAACATAGAAACTATCTTTCACTATCTTTTTTCTTTCCTTTTTTATTTTATTATTATTATTATTAAAAAATTTCCACCTCCTCCCCTCCTC
>LOJH01052782.1:324-12293 GCA_001685095.1 Ellobius talpinus
TCTTTATTAACCAATGAAAGTAACACATAGACAGATGACCCTCCTACACCAGGCTCCTGCCTTGAGTTCCTTCCCTGACTTTTATCAGTATGAACTATAACCTGAAAGTTGTAAACTACAATCACCGTTACTCCCCAAGTTGTTTTTAGCCATGGTATTTTATCACAACAATAGAAAATCTAACTAAGACACTAGAAATGTTATAATCACAGGACTTAAAATACTTCTATCTAAAATATTAATGTTCCAATATATTTGCTTCGTTGGGTTAAAAAGAAAAAGGAACAGATAGATTTCTATGGGTCTTAGACATTCCATGGCTCAGGAGAAATTGGCATAAATATCACTATTCCAAGTGCTACACTCTTAACCCTTCCAAAACTAGAGGACCAGTATAATCAATACCTACATTATTAGACACTGAAAGTTGACCTCTTCACACAGCTTCAGATATTGATCCAAATGCCAAGAATAATGAGCACAATCCATTAGGGGTCACAGAACATTCAATTAGATTATAAATGAACTCAGTATACTGCCTGCTTGTGTAGTAGAACTTAATAAATATTTATTAAGATAATTAGGTAATGCTACTTGGAATGTTTTATTCATTTTAAAGTGTTTCTGATTTTTTAAAATATTTTCACAGAGCTACCCCTATTTCTGTAGTTTTCAGTTCTGAATTCTCTTCTTTCTGCATTGCTTGCTCTAGCTTCTTCTGGTGGAAACCTAATAATTTTTATGTGAAAAATGATAGATGCAGCAAAGAATTCATGAAGAGAAAAAAATAATTTTAACTTCTGGATGGGGTGTTGAGATGACTCTCAACTTCATTATTTTTCATATGTTTTCATGGTTTCCATAATAAGTAGAATATAACCTCATGACTGCTTTAAAATGCTTTAAAAAACTCAAATGGTCTTACCGATAGGATGCTAAATTAATAGTATAATGCTAGTTCTTGTTCTGGAGACATTATTAGCAAGCTATAACTGTTACAGGTGATATTTAGCTACATAACAAAATCGTTATACTTAGTTAAGCTGTATTGCTAATGTCATGAGTTTACTAAAATCAGATAGAGAGATACTACATCTTAGTCTCTAGTAACAGTGTGAGAAGATTCCAGAACAACCAGTAGTGGTTACCCAGATGAAAGCACCCCAGCCCATTAACTACAGTCATTCTGTGTAATTAGACAAGGATGGTTTCTTTCTGGTGGGCTTTACAGGTGAGCATTTCTTCCCCACTATGATCAGGATGTGGCCTACCAAACTCACACTTTGAAGAAAGCGCTCTTGATTCTCTCATTTCTGGCTGAATTCTAAAAGCCAGGCATTGTGTGGAAATTGATGTGGGGACCAGTCCACACCAAGCAGGATCGTTTAGTATGCTGCAGATGTACACAGCTTCCCTTTGAAGTCTGTTCAAGGGAAAGTCACATGCTTTGCAACCACATCGAGCTCATTCTTCTGGATGGCACTCAGAGTTTATCAATTTGTGGAGGTCATATCCAAAGCAAAACTACAAAGAATTTCAATCTGCAAGCACACATGCCCTTTGCTGTGTGGGGGCATTCAGCTAAAGTAAGTGCTCTAGTGGGGATGAGCAGACACAAAGGAAAGGAGAACAAAGGAGAATATTGACTTAACCACTCTAAATGCATACTTCACTTTTATTCTCTCATTTACAGATCAAAGTGTTTGGTTATCATCATACTTATCATCCTCTCACTTGAAATGTGTTCTGTTCCTGGTAATTTTGGGATGATGGTGGTAATGGTGATGATGGTGGTGACAGTGATGGTGATTAATGATGATGGCAGTGATTTTTGCTGATGGTGGCAATGATGATGGTGGTAGTGATGATTAATAGTGATGGTGATGATGATGGTGATTGATAATTCTAATGTGTGGTAGTTATGTTGAAAATGGTGACAAGATGATTGTGTTTTCTATAAGGCGGATGATTATAATGATTGGTGGCAATGATGAAATTTTGATAGTGGTTGGTGCTGCTGCTGAAGATGACAATGCTGATAAGATGTTTGTTTTCTGAATATGTATTCTCACAATTATTAGAGAACTTTTATAATTCATGTTTAGGACTGCATACTCATAGGGACCAAATTGTTAGTACTACCATTTATTCATTGACATTTACTGCTAGCAACAGTTGCAAATGCCCAAGACTTTGTGAAATATTTATAACTACTTTTGTGACTCCTGAGTGCATATTCCAAGAATGCTTGTGAGAACATCTAAGTTCTTAGATTAATCCTTAATTTGTTCTCCATAATTGTTTCTTCTGTTACCACTGCCAACACTACAAATAAGCCCCCATGGGGGGCTCAGGGGTCAGAGCAGCACATTCCTGCCCTGTTGACTCCAGCTTCATGTCTAAGAATAAGTCTGACTCCAATAGCAGTTGGCATAACACTTTGGTACATAAATCATCAATCCAAAGTTTCCCATTGGAAACACATCTCTCTTTCCTATTCCATTTTGACTAGAACTTAGAAACCAGCTAATAGACTCTGAGGACTGGTTTTCAGGACAGAACTAGAGTACATCATCTGCACTATTCCATGTGGTATTCAAATTCCTTCGATTAAATTTCTGTCTTTCTTTCAGGACTATATCTTTCCCATGAAGGCTTCATCACCAAGGGCTTTGGTAAGGTCAGGGGGTCACTGTCTTAACTTTTGCTATAGCACAGTATAATATTCATATCAGAGAGTTATCAGTTTATCTGTCATTAATTTTTCACCCCATGGGTAGATATGATTCCTCACTTCATTTTTTATTAAAAGAAAACAAAATAAAACAAAGCAAAAGAGACAAGGTGTTACCATGTAACTCATTCTTACCCCTTGAAACTCAAGATCCTCCTTACTCTGCCTCCTGAGTGCTGAGATTTGAGACATGCACAAGCATTCTCAGGCTTGTGATTTTATCAGTAAAGTGAATCTCAATCTCTCTCTCTCTCTCTCACATACAAAATGATGCCAGGTTCTAAAGGCAGCACTCAAAGTGCTTCTCTGTCACCATGAGTAGATAACACAGGAAGGCCTTTTCCTGGGGTGACTCAGTGAGCCCTGAATGTTCTGGAGGAACAAGGAAGATAATTGGTTCTGGGTCCAAACAAACAAACAAACAAACAAACAAACAAACAAAAGGAGAGTTTTTCTTACATCTCTCTCTGCCCCAGGAATTTCCTACCTCAGAGACAAATGAAATGAGGTAGGCAATAGGTAGAAAATAGGTTGAAAACATGAACTATATCTGCCCATAAAGCAAACAAAGGTATGTGATACATATCAATCTCTAATCTGTAAAGTCACTGGCCACTATCTTTACTGAGCTTAACACTTTTCTCTAGAACTTTGTGATTTGTAACTGAAGCATCATAAATCTTAGGGAATAACGATATTCTAATGGGACTAGTGGGAAAGATCACTGTGGGCAGTAGAGAGTATCTTGGGTTCTAGATATTTCTAGAATGTATGTTTCTAGAATGTAAAACATAATACCACCAAGAATCCTGTGTTTAGAAACTCAGAGTTTTTTTGGCTGTGGAAACTCTGAGAAGTAGTAGCTCTCGGGAGGAAGTAGGTCACTGGGGAAGGAAGGGCCTCTGGAGGTCATGTCTGGCCCTGAGATCCTGTATTACTCTCTGCTTCCTGTCTATGGTGACTAATCTCTACACCCCCCACTCCCATTAGGATAGACTTAGCTCTCTGAAAGCATAAATCTTTTTCTCTTTAAATTCTTCATATCATAGGGTTTTTTTTCACGGTAACAAAATTAACAACATGTATGTAAAAAAGTTAATAGTCATCTGAAGTCAGTGTATCCACATGTCCACAGAACAATAATCTAATAGCTACAGAACTAGAGACACAGCTGGGGAGATGGCTCAGGGAGGACCTGAGGCTTAAGATCCCTACCACACATATAAAGCCCAGGTGAGGAGGTGCACAGTTGGAACCTCTGCACTGGGAAGGCAGAGATAGGTGCAGCCTGCTGGCTAGCCAGTCCAGCTAAAATGACATGATGTAAGGATCAGTGAGAGATGCTGCCTCAAAAAATAGCGTAGACAGCAACAGAGGCATACATTTGACACAGAAATTTACCCCCACTCACACAGATACACACCTGAGCATACAACAATATAGCACACATACATATGCACACCTGTGGCACACATACACTACATACACACATACACCTCTCTCTCTATATATATACACACACACACACACACACACACACACACACACGCACATACATAGAAGCACAAATCACAGTATTATCATTTCTTCATCTCCTCCACAGTTTGGTGACTTGAGTTCAGGAAACAGGTTTGTTTTTGATTCTCTCGTGATGTACACTCACATTTCTATACGTAATAGCCTCACAAATAACCTTGTATTTGTGGGGAAAATGGGGCAAACGCTAAATTTCCCTTAGAAAATTCATCTGCCTGTGTACCTGTGACTGGGCCATAGTGTCTCACACTCCCTTAATTTTCTTGGCCTTTGATCTCTGCTAAGGACTCTGCTAGAGCTAGTCTCTCAGGAGTTAGCTGAGTCCTCATGGCATCAAGAGCTGGAAAGGCTGCCATACCATTTCCTCTTTCTGATACTATGTTGCCCTCCCCTGCTATGATGTGTTCCTTACTTTCCTGGCTGTGCTATGATGTGTTCCTTACTTTCTTATTTCATCTTCCTGACTTCTGTCCTATTAACCTTACTCAATTCATCCAGGTGGCTGTTTCTGTATTAAGGCTCATCACATTTCTTCCTTTTAGTCTAAACAGAGACTAATAAACCTGGCCTTTAGTCTCAGAAGCTGATGGCAATCCCAAGCCTCATTTTCTGAGGGCTTTGTCCTGCCACTTTCTGTTAAATAGAATTCATGGAAATGCAGGGGAGTCTCTCAGATGGGGCTGTGCTCTTGCAGGCTCAGGGGATGTAGGAGAGAACAATCAGTGGATGGGTCAGACAAGCTCAAGATTTCAATCTGAGGGAGTTTTTCTACATAGAATTAGTTGTGTGAAAAAAGGCTGTGCCAGGCTACTTGACATTAGTAATAAAAGTCAGAGACGAAGGAAGCAGGAGATTGGTGGGGAATTCTTATTAGAGGAGATTGATAGAAGGCATCTTTCCATACTCAGATACACCAAGGAAAGATTGTATCTTAAACAACCACTGAAAAAGTGCTATCGAAATACAGATTAAGCCCTTGAAGAGAAACAAATTGTAAGTAGTCAATATGACAGCATGATGGTAGTGCCTGCCTAGTGCAATAGCCATGCTAGCTGTCAACAGCTGTTTATTCATGCATGCTTGGATATATGGTCTTGATCTTACTGGAAACTATTGTGTAGGGGAGCAGTTGTGTTTTATTGATAATTGAATGTTATTAGATATAATCTCACATTTGTGTGTGTATGTGTATGCATGCACAAATACGTACATAGTATTTGCACCTATGTATCTGGGTGCACATCCCCATGTACATATGTGTAGAGGCCAGAGAAGGACAGAATGTGGTCTTCTCTATCACTCTTCACTTTATACCTTTGAGGCAGGGTCTTTCACTGACTTGCATGACTAGCAAGCTCCAGGGACCCACCTATTTCAGATCCCTCAGTGATAGGCTAGTTATAGGTACAAATGGCCACCCTCAGCTTTTATGCAGGTGACAGGGGATCTAACCTTAAGTCCTATGCTTGAATTGGTATGTAAGGTTTCTTACAAACTAAACCATCTCCCTAGCTCTAACCTTTTCTTTTTCCGTGTCATTTTTTCTTGAGGATAACATGAGATCATGCATCTCACCTTATTTGGTTGTTAAATGAAGCTTTGGATTGCATTACTTTCAGGAAAAGTTGCTAAGAGGAACATAATAGGAATAGATAAATATCTACTTGTTCGGAAGATCAAGCTGGGCAAAAGGCTAAGAGCTCTAGGAAGGTTTGCTGTCACATGCTTAACTACTGTTCTCATCCTTCATCACATGAGAGCAGACTGGAGAATTGGCAAATGTTCCTTGGAAAATACATGGGTATTTCCCCTTCTGCTTTTTGACATGTATTATCTACATGTCAGGGCACATGAGTCAGTAGAGCCCTCAGAAAGTTACTCAGATACCAGTCTGGAAGGGAGATGAGTTCTCCACAGACACAATGTGTGGCAAGATGAGAGTATTTGGTGGGAAGGATCTGGAATAGTCCTTTTGGCAATAAAACCCATGTTCTCTCAAGGAGAGATGCTGCATGGGAGAGAGAACAAATAAGGCCAAGTCAAAGTCAGGTGTTTGCTTCCTCTATTTGGAAAGAATCCACAGTTTCTATTGGACCAACCACAGGAGATATTAAATGAAGTCAGAATTAGAACATTGTGGTCTTAGAAATCAGGGGAGTTGCCTGGAAAGCTACAGCTTGAGATAAAAAAAAACTCACAGAGGTCAGCAGCATCTGCTGAACTTAAAAAAAAACTTCTGTACAGAATTCAGTCTGTGTGTGTGTGTGTGCGCGCGCGCACGTGCATTCCATAGCATGTGTATGACGCATGGCAGTGGATAATCCATAGGAATTTTCTCTTTCTTTCCATCATGTGGATTCCAGGGATTGAACTCAGGACATCAGGGTTGGCAGCAAATGCCTCCAACCACTAAAACCTCCAACCACTGAAACATCTCACTGTCCAATTTTATGGTTTTAAAATATGTCAAGTTTTCAGCAATTCACATTAAAATCTTAAGCAGAAAGTGAAGTTTGTCAGTCTACAAGATTGTCAACAGAAAAATAATTTCTTCTTAGTTCTGCTTAACATCCTCCATCTCTTGGAACAGGGTATAGCTATAGCTCGTGCTGGCCTCAAACTCCTGATCCTCTTGCCTCAGCCTCTTGAGTGCTGAGATTCAAAGCTTGTACCACCATGGTTAGTTTAACCTTGATTTCTACCATTTCTACATTTTGAACCTATATTCTTATTGTATTTTAATTATTTGAATATTGATGCGTGGTTCTGTTTTGTAGTTGGTAGTGTAGAACTGGCTGTAAATTCTGCAACATGGGCAGAGTGGGGATAAACACAGACAGACAGAACGGAGACAGATGGTGGCTATCCAGTGAGGCTGTCCTTGACGAACGCTAACCTTGATAACACACAAAATGCATCATTTTAAACCAGCCACTGCTATTTTACACCATCATTTAAAACCAGTAATATAATTGCAATTTGACTTTTACTGTTTCCTATTAAGTTTTTAATACATCTATATAACGTGTCTATTTGGAGTTAAACTTATGCAGTTTCAAGCACAGGGAATACTTATTTCCAAAGATCTGCTGCTGAAAAGCACAGCAGTGACACAAATCTCCACAGTAATCTCTACAAAGATGTACCTGGTTATTAACCTGCATTTGGATTTCCGTGGTCCTGCCATTCTGTCTTTCATCATCTGCTCACTCTTCTCTGCCTGTCTAAGCAGACACTGGAGCAATTCATTTTCCTGAGCCTGGATCAAGAGGGTACAGCTGCTGTCATTGAGCTGATGGAGATTTGCTTTGCAAAGGAGGGGGTAGTGTGCTATGCAGAGTCTTTAATTCCAATTTTATTGTTACTGAAGACTGACCAACTTTTAATTTGTGTGTGTGTGTGTGGTTTGTATGTATGATATGCATTTGAGTGAGGGTGTGTTCATGTCACATTTTGCATGTTTGTGAAGTACAGAGGATTTTAGGAGTTGAGTCTGTTCTTGCCCTTTGCCTTAATTTTGAGGCAGGGCCTCTCTTGTTTCAGATATTCTGTTTATTCCCAACTAGCAGACCCATGAGCTTCTGGGTTGTCCTTTTGTCTCCTCTTCTTATCTCTCAATAAGAAATTTGCGATTACAGCTGTGTGCTTCAACTGACTTTTTACCTGGGTTCTAGGGATCCAAATTCAGGTAGTAAGTTTGTGGGTCAAGTTCTTTTTTACCCACTGAACTATTTCTCCAGCATCTTCATATTAATTGTTAGTGTTTCCATTTCCAAAAATGTCAGAATTGGATATTCAGACCTAACTTCTCTGGAAACATCAAAAATCTGATAAGAAAGCAAAAAACTTCCTGGCCACATGCCAAAGGCAAATGAAAGGGAGAGAGAAGCAGGGATCTTGAGGACTTCAAGCAGATTGGTACTAAGGGTTTATGTATTAAGACTTAGGACTGATGGTGTTCTTTAGGAATGGAGACCAGCAGAGGATGCTTCCCACTACTTATAAGTCCAAATGGCAGCCTTCTTTGAAGTGGAGGTAAATTAGATGCCCACGTCCACTCTTCCTCCCACAGTGGTGAGATGACTGCTTTGGGTCTTACTTTGGGTTCCCATAAGCGAAGCTTAGATTTTGTGTTTGTCAGTGTGATAAGAGAAACAATAGCAGAAAAAAACTATTCCCCTATTCCCCCCTCTCTCTTTCTCTCTCTCTGTCTCTCTTTCATATTTATTATTGATCTATTCATCCATCTATCCATCTATCCACTCAATCACCTGCCAATAGTCTATTAATCTGTCCGTAACCTATCATCTATTGTTTGTCTTTATCAATCATCCATCTTCCAACATACATCTATTATTTGTCAATTATTTATCATTCACAATAATCTGTTATATATATATATATCATTTTTTGTCATCTACCAGTCTATTACTCATTGTCCCTCTATATCTGTCTTACCATTAGAGATTGAATAAGAGGTTTATGGTTATTGAGGCATCTTATGAATTACTATTTGCCAAGTGGAGACCCAGTAAAGCTGTTAGTTTAATTCAGTCCAAGTCTGATGGCCTGAGAATCAGGAACGAAGAGTATCTGTCTCAATATGAAGGCAGGGGAAGCAGGGAATCATGTCACAGCTCAGAAAGTGAAGCAGAATAAAGGGGAAGAATACCACTGAAGTGGAGAAAAATGAACACACTTCCTTTGTGCATACTTTGCTCTACTCAGACCCTCAAGGTATTGGATGATGCCTAGTTGTCTAGGGGATAATGGGCCAAACCCATTGATTCTTGTGCAAACTTTATCCAGTAACAACGTCTATTGACTTACCCTAAATCACTGTTTATCTGGGAGCCCTGTGGCTCCATCAAACTGACACAGACAGGTTAATGACCGTGGAGACAAGTTTGAAGAAAAGTAGATTATTGAGAGGTAGAGTAGCTGCTCTGTTGTGGAGCTTTAAGTTTCATTCAGAGCTAATACATTCCCTGTTTGCTGATGGTGGGCCGCAACAGGACTTGTCCTCAGTGGTATAGTTCATCGTCCCTGCTTGCCTCTCTCATCCATGACAGGTGCTATTTCAGAGATATGATGTCTTGGCCTCCTTGTGTCTTAAGACCATTGCCACCTCAGAGCTTTCTGGGTCATCATGCAGGGCACTGGTGCTGCTACATTGTACACTAGCTTTGTCTTTCTCATCATTCCCTAAAGGGAACAAAAGTCAATGTGTGTGATGCAGAGCCGGCAGGTGCCTCCATTACAGGATTTGTAGTCGGTAAGCATCTGAGAAGCTGGCAGGTAGTGGGAAGCATAGCCAGACAGCAAGATAGACAAACAAACAAACAAACAGCAGCAGTGACAGAAACAACAGCCAGTTCTCAGTCCTCTAAGCAAGCAGTACCTTACCGCACTTGATTAGCACGAGTCTATGTAGTGGGAACAAGTTGATTACCTGGTTTTACATCTTAGAAATGGAGGTCCAGGAACATAATGGAGATTGTTTGAGGCAGCAGAGCTCAGTAGAGCCACAGATGGATTTCCTCTTTGATCACTATGCTGTTTGTTAGTTGTGGTGATTTCCTCATTGATTTCCTCATGGCTGTGATTAGTGTCTGACAGCAGCAGATGTATCAGTTACTTTTCTGTTGCTGTGATGGAATATAATGACCAGAAGTAACTTGAAGAAACAAGATATGTTTCTAGCCGGTCAGAGTCCATGGAGTAGGGGAGGATGGCTTTAAGAAACGAGAGCAGGAAGCATGGAGATCATTTTTCAACCATACACAGAAGGCAGGTAGAGCAAGTAGAAAGTAGGGCAAGGATATAAACTCTCCAAGTGCACCCAAAACGACATACTTAATTAAGCCAGGCTCTGTGTCATAAAGGTTCCACAACCTCCCCAAATAATACCTGCAGCTGGAGCAACTGGGAATGAGTGTTCAGACACATTAGCCAATATGTGTTTGTGGGGGGACAGGACCACAGCAGCTTAAGGAAGGAAGGACTTATTTTGATGGTCCAGTACATCATGATGAAGTCACAGCAATAGTAGTATGAGGTGGCAAGTCATTTTATAACTACCATCAGGAACCTACTTGAGGTAAGTGCTGGTACTCAGTTCACTTTTTCCATTTAATCTAAGACCCAAGTCCATGAATTGATGCTGCCCACATTTAGGATGAGTCTTCCACAGTTGATACAATCAAGAAACTCCCTCACAGACATGCCCAGACATCTGTCTCCTAGGTGATTCTAGATTCTGTCAAGTTGACATCAATAAAAACTATCATAGTAGGAGGATTTCAGAGAAATTGTCCTACTTTTGGGACTTTGTTAGTGTTATTTCTAATATAACATAGTTAACTAAGATGTGATATGCTTCAAATATTTAACTTTGTAAAAATATCATGACTTCAAAATCAGTAGTTTGGTGATAAGAAAACATGGTGTGCAAAATAATTATTAATTAATGAGCAGGGCAAGATATTGAACCAAATAATGCACCAGTGGCTAGATGGATCTCATAATTCTATTACTAAAGATAAGTTAGATGTAGTAACCTTTGGTGATCCACAGAATGTAAAAATGATTTTACTTTTCAGTGGAGTGTGGTGATGAAATGTTTTGAATAAAAATGAAATTTATGCTCTGGCAATGATGAAGCATGCATGGGCAGCCAGTATGTGGTAGTTCTGTTGAATTTAGATTTTATGGTCTAAGTTGATGAGGAAGAGTGACCAGGTCTCTTCGTTGGGGTACGGTGATACATGACTATAAATCCAACACTTGGAAGGTAAGAACATGAGGATCATGAATGCCAGGCTAACCTGGGCTACATACACATATTTTTTTAAAAAAATCATATTTTTTCTTTTGCTATCTCTTATTTTTCACTAGAATTACACAAATATTATTCTCCTAACATCACTTTATGAGTTGCCAAAATGCTAATTAACAGTTTTTCTCTGTTATCATTATTATAACACACTTGCCTCTTGGCTCTATATTTACAGATATTAATGAAGTCAGAATTGATGTTGGTTTCTAAACCCAAACATGAATAAATAGCCATGCACACATTGTCTTTGGTGCTTGAAAAAACCCACAACCCCCAGGAATGTGAAAGAGCCAGCTTTTTACTTTCAAACCTTTTTCTTTCTGTATTTGTAAAATACTATTTTTATGCTTTCAATTTTCTTTGTGTACATTCAGTGTCTGTGGTAATGTGTTACATAAGAACATTGTCATATTAGCATACCTCAAATGCATTCTGGACATGCTTCCCTTCCCCCCCTTTGGCCCTCCCCCTTCTCATTATTCCTCTTTGCTCCCCTAGACAGATTGATGTAACACGAGGGCCTGCTTGTTGGGGTTTCTGTCCTGCCCAGTTCCCACAGCATGTAAGCTCTAAAGGAAATCACACAGAATGTCTACATAAGTTATAAAACCGATTGGCCCGTTAGCTCAGGTTTGTATTAGCTCTTATAACTTATAGTAACCCGTTATTCTTGTCTATGTTAGCCACATGGCTTGGTACCTTTTTCAGCGGGGTAGGCCACATCTTGCTTTTTCTGTGATCTAGGCAGGACTGCAGAGGGAGCTTCCCTCTTCCCAGAATTCTCCTGTTCTCATTTCCCCGCCTCTACTTCCTGTCTAGTTGTCCCGCCTATACTTCCTGCCTGGCTACTGGCCAATCAGC